>WNLN01000060.1:0-120886 GCA_021347865.1 Sarocladiaceae sp. CBMAI 1973 | reverse complement strand
ACTCATACTGACCTATGCCTCTGCGCCAGAACCTCCCCTCCTCATCGAACCTATCCTCGAGCAAGCCATTCTGAAGCAAGACGAGGCAGCTGAGACATCCCTGGGGACACCAAAGCCAGCACTCTGGGCTCTCACCAGCAGGGTCGGACTACCTTCACTAGACCACCAGCACTTGCTCTGCAAAGCATGCCTTGTCTCGAAGACATGGTACGATGTAGCATCCCGACTTCTGTACCGTCAGCCCGAGTTCGTGGACAAGTACCACCGATACGGAACTAGGTACCTTTTACGCACAGTCGTGGAGAGCCCACGTCTGGCGAGACACATTAAGATGTTGGACTTGCAGCTTTTCACGTGGGAGGAGCCTGTCGGATACGAGGAAAGGGCGCTTCTGCGGGAGCGAGTGCCACAGTGTATTCGCCAACGATACAAGGAACATGCCGCTAGGTACGGTCGACTTGTGGAGGAGAACTATTATAGGGACTTTTACGAGGAAACAGCTGAGGAGGAGACGGCTAGACGCCGATGGCCAGTCCCGCAACACGTGCGCCGCCGTGTGGAAGCCAGCACCGAGGCCAGAAGAAATTACGACCGCATCTTTGAGCGAAGGGAGCGGTCCCTAGAAGAGTGGAATTGGATGGACGCTATGGAAGAGTGCATGGAAGAGCAGACATGCTGGACGGTACTGCTATCGCTGTTACCAAACTTGACCCATCTCAAGATGATAGCAAAGGAGACCGAGACTACACCGGTGTGTGTTGGGGCTGTCCCTGGCTCACTGTCTGAATTGGTCTGGGCTCAGGTCAGCTACGGCACCACTCGAGGTCTTTCGCTCCGCAATCTTGCCTCGCTTGCAAGGGCGGCTCCAAATCTCGAGACTCTAGTCATCGACCTACCAGGGGAGCCTGTGACTTCATACCAATCCGGGTACGGAGGTGAACACGACATCGCACAGATGCCTGTTTTTGCCAACGTAACCTCCTTGTGCCTCTGCCATGGCTTCATGAACATGGAAGCGGGAGAGTTCAAGGAGCTGGCTGTATGCTTCCCGCGCCTGAAGAGACTGGAGATCGTGAAACCGGAAGATAAAGTCGAGGGCTCAGCGCAGTTAAGCAGCTCATTGCACGAGCTGGTAAAACACATACCAAAAGTCCGAGATCTACGTATGACCTGGGGTGGTATGGCTGACTCGGGAGCCGACTTGAAACCTGTGGCTGCATCATTAAGGGCGCTCAAGGAATTGAAACATCTGTGGGTGTCCGTCTACAGCCTCAATCTAGACGCTCAGCATGGTCTCATAGACGTCCTGCCAAGCAGTATCCGGCATCTGTCGATCTCCGTCGAGGTATACGACCGCGACACCGATGCCCTCCTACACGCTATCCAAGAATTAGGCCGAGAAGCTGGACGGCCTGCCACTCGCTTCCCTGACCTTGCATCGATAGCGGTGACAGACTGGGCGTTTCACGGACCCGAGGAAGGTGAGCCTTGGGAGCTTCCACCTGATCCGGAACGAGCGTTGGCGGTGAGGAGAGTGGCTAAAGTCCTACTGGAGAACGAGATCGAGTTCTTAGTAGAAGGATGTCGGCATGTGGACCTAATGCCTGCTACAGCGCAGGCGATTGTAGAGTCGTTTGGGAGCGACCAGAAACCGGATGTGGAAGAGATGAGGACCAACAGCATACGGAACAACGCGAGTTACACAATGGCACACTGGGGCCAAGGCTGGTCATAGCAGGAGGTGGTTACGTAAATACATGAGCTGTCTCAGTTTCGCGTAGCAGAGGCCTGAAGCAAAGCTCTGAGGGGAGAGGTCACCTGACTCCGGATTAGGATTGTGTTGAGGCAGGCGCGACTCTGGCGGTGCAATGGCAGCCTGGATAGTCACACTACCAGAGCATTGTCCCTGCGCTTCTCCTGCCTCCACCTCGTAGTTCGGAGCGTGCGTGCGTCGATCCTACCACTGACTTCATCACCTCACGCGACGCCCACTGGTGTCAACCATCGGCCCATTGTTGCTTTCTTCTTCGCGTCCCAGGCCCCCTCCTCGGCCGTTTGTAGCAATGCGCAGGAGACTGATAAGGAAGCCCTGGGCTGAGGGGCTTTCTAAAAGAAGAACATCCGCATCCTGTGCGGCCTCGTGACGCAGCCTCATTGTGTGCTCCCCAATCCATATGCCGTTTAAGAGACCCAGTTAGTAGCCGTAGCAGTATTGCTAGTAAGGTAAGCAACTATCGGTGTCTGCGTATTCCCGCGACTCGCGAAAGCAAGGAGAAAGAACAGGGCAAATGCCCACTCATCACAGGTGGCATAACGATAATGAAACTACAACTAATAGCTTGAGTGGCCTATATCGGTTGGTTGGTTAGCACAATTACTGAAGGCTTAAGTCGCCGCAAAAGTGCTCAGTTTTGCTTGTCAGCATACTCAGTGCTCTTTCGCTACTGAGATCTTCCTCGTGTATGAATGGGTTAACAAAGAGCGATATAAGTAGAGTCCATGAAGATTCAAAGGTGCTGCTACACGCATCAGGCCATTTCCAATGTGCCAATATAGTGGACCCTCCGCCTTGCTCAAGCTTATTCGCGCGATCAATCAAAACTTCCCTCGACAGCGCTCAGCCCTCCCGCACAAGGCTCCTCATCAGGCACAGGATCAGGGTACAATTCTCGGTACACAACTTCCAGGGCTGCAGTCCTCGGTTCGAGGAGCAACGCTATAGCTTGTTCGACAATGAGGACGTGGCTATACTGAGCGTACAAGCCAAGCGCTATAATGTATAGCAGTGGCCAGAGTATAGACCGCATTGTGAATATCAGAATGAAAGTAGGGCTTAGCTCAGCAGATGAGCGAGCGATCGTTCGGATTGGAAGCGGCAACTTGCTGAAGGCCCTGCCTGGCACTTTGCGACGAAGATAAGCTAGCCCTTCGAAGTCTAAGCATCTTTGGGAAAAGACCTCCGGAACGAAAGCTGCTGGTACTAAGCCCATGCCCTTAAATATATCGCTTTCATTGAAGGGAGCTCGGATGCATTCGAACAACTGGAGGCAGAAGTGTTGACAGTTGTTGGACAAGGCGTTATACTGCATGCTAACTGTCCTGAACCTCCGTGCTGCATCAGTCAGCATAAATTGCAATGTATGGATGTGAACGTACTATATACTTCCAAGTCTTGCTCAGTAATGGTAGTGAAGCCAATTGGCAGTGGTGTCAAAGCCCACTTCTTCCTAAGGTCTTTATGAAAGACCTCCTTCGTGGTGATAGCGAGCCCAGCTACCGGCTTTTTTATCTCATACAGATATTGGGCATCTCCTGGAGACCCTAGGACCAACCCCCAGTGGCTTATCGTGTTGTGGCCGCGAGGTCCACAATTACTCAAAGGCCGTGTACCTAAGTATATCGGCCTTGTCCGGGGATGCCCCGAAGCCTTGATGGGTCGAGAAATGCTGAAAGAATGGGCAATTTCCGTGACAATAGGGTGCTCAATAACTCTAGACGATTGAGCTGTGACGATCATTTTCCACAGAGTATATCTCCCTTTGTCCATAAGACGGGGCTGTAGGTAACTCGTCCAGTGTGTCAGAGCAAGCTCCTGGAAGCAGGAGTATGCATATCGAAGATGTAGAGGTTGGTCAACCTCAGTCACTCTAATGTCGTCGTATCGCGCCAACTCTTGTCCAAGCCGAATACTCTTCTTATTGAGACAGTCGTGCTTTTCCACTACTGTAGCCAGGAAATCCTGATCTACACAGTTGTGCAGTTGGCGAAGTAAGCCCCCCATATACTGCTCAATGGTATGGTTCACAGACATGATGAATGTGGCCGCCTCCTCTCTTTGATCTTGTATGTCTCGCCGCTTCACTTGTGTGAAATCTCGCTCGCTCGGAGACAGTTTGGCAAACAAAGAATGGATCATGCTGTGATGGTCAGCTACCTTAATGAGCTATGTAAAGCACATGACATACCTACTCGGAATTAACCATATACTGTAATAGAGCCAGGCTTTAGCAATTTAGTCTGAATACACAGCATAACACACCTACTTGCTGTATATTTGTCCCAAACAGGCTTTGTTGCTCTTTATTGCATAGGTATTTTGCGAGTATTTCCTGGAATCCTCGCCAACTACCGACTCTATCAGTGACGTTGCAAAGGCACACAATGTGGGATAGTGACTTGCCGTGGCATATGTTTAAAATCGGAATCCATGGTCAAGCGCCTTCAAGGTGAGGCCACCTGTGAGCCGCTCTCTTGGGTTGCTAATGGGATTGTTGTTTTAGGCAATGTGTCGCTATCTCAGCAGTTGAGGCACAGCAAATAGTACAGCTATGACTAAGACAGGGTGGGATGCTGCGGCAACGAATATGTAAAGCGGAATCACGTGAGCGGTGGCAGTGCTGAGTTGTCACTTGCAAAAGCAAGAAACGCGGGCGCAACATCAGGCTGCGGCATTGATGCCTAAATAGTATCTTCTCAGCCAGCATCATGAGACGTTCTTGGGCTGCCTTTAACCTGATATTTAGGGCTTCCAAAATGCCAGCTCATACTCTACTCCAGTTCACACCATGGTATGCAGGGGTGGTTCTGCACCGAGCAACAGCTAGCCAGGAGAACGTGAAGGACTGGTCGATTAGCAAGCTCTCAGAGCTTGCCATCGTCAGTATAACCGTAAGCGCCCATATATCTACAAGCTAGGTCTTCTGAATAACACTTATCTAGGCGGCGCTCCTTGGTAGTATTATATGCGGCTCGCTCTCGTGGCCAACACTCGCACACTCACCATGGACAACCCAAGCCCTCTTCTACTCAGCACTGATTATTTCTCTAACATCGATATCCTCAGCTTGCCAACAAAGCGTTGCACTATACAGAGGTAGAGCGCTTTCATTCGAAGCCTGCAAGGAGTTTCACCAAGTCAATCGGTTACATCTTTATGTTTGGCAGATGCCAGTCATTTTACTCAACGTCGGTATTATATTATTCCTACTAGGTCTGATCATCATGATATGGGAGGCTGTAGCAAGGGATCCAGCGTGGAACCAAGAAGCAAAAGTAAGTCCTGTTCTCCAAGATCCGGAGCATCGCGAGCTTGTGCACTTCGAGCCTAACCGGCCAGATCGCTGTTGTCGCCACTATAGCGTGTCTATTTTGCCTTGCAAGTTATGTTGCCGGCTCCATCACTCTGTATACAGCTGCAGCACGTGCCATCGACAAAGACCAGGATGGTCACGCACACGACAACCGGGACAGTGGGCAACAAGGCAGCACTGTAGAGCTGCAGGAAACAAGAGCCATCGAAGAGACCAACATGGACAGCCAGATGATGGGTGGACGACACAAGGCCATCAACGCATATACAGCCCGCCCTAAATCCTAGGCGCAAACGAAATAGTCAGATGGTAGTCGAAAGGTGCTGCACTTGAGTGCCTCACAAACTTTATCTTGAGATGAGTTAGGCAAAATAGGTAGGTACTGTACAGCATCAAAAGGAGCGTCGCTAATTCTCTCACGTCCAGCTCTCCCAAGGAAAAGCAAACTGGTCTGTCCAATCCCCACCGCTCAGACTATATTCGTCGAGATCGGTCGCTGGATTGACCGGCACCTCCATGTTCGCCATGTTTTCTCTTTCCCACAGTCTCTGCACGAAGGTCGGCAGTGGTTGAGTCTCAAACACTTTGTCGCCCTGCCACGCCGCACTTCTATAAGCTTGCCACGCGTCGATGGTCAATTTGCCGAATTGAACTGAGAAGGGCGTCGCCTCGTCGTGTAGCAGCTCAGGATGGTCATTAAAGAGGTTCTCAATGAGTCGCCAGGCAAGATGAACCTTGTCGCCGGTGCAGCGCTGACGCAGTTCGCTAAGGATATAAATGACGTGGTCCATTGAGACCTTGCTTGTCATGTACAGAAACATGTGCGGTGATAATTTGCTCCGCAGACCAAAGTCCGTCTTGTCCGTGATGGTAACGGCCGAATCGAAGAGCGCGTCGCTGTCATCTTGCGACATGTACACTTGGCCATCGATTTGTGGTCTGTTCCGGGGATGAAGAATCTTGAAGCGCAGGCGAGCGAGGTAAAGCTGGGCCATTGCATGTGCCAAGCCGTGAAGTGGGATGCTGGGGTCGAGTCTACGGATACTGTTCTCGAACAAATTCTTGATATCTTCAATGACGCTGTTTTCCATAGTCGTCAACGTCTTCTGTCTCGGAGTGGCTTGGAGAATGGTCTCAAACGCCCCAGTATTCCTGGTTGAACTGCGCCATATGCTGAACACGCTGTACTTTATTAGAATGCAAGTCATCTCCGTCGGCCCATCGATCTCGGCCGGCTCTTCCACCATGTCAGGGTGCAGGTCTGCATCGTTGACGTTGAGTGGTTTACGGATATCGCCGAGACTAGTCTGTGGGAATTTCGGTTTGGCCACGAACGGAGTGCGAATGCGTCCCTCTATGGCGCAAACCTGCCACCAGAGACGGATTCTCATCTCTCGCTCAAAGACGGAGAGCTTTCTGTAGGTCGCCTCCCTATCCAGACCAACTCTTTGCCCGATGCGGACCGCAGTGCCAATCCATGTGGAGGACAAATCTGAGTCGGGGTCTGCCAGTAGGAAGAGCGCCAGAGCTTGCAGAACCTCAGTGTCGGTCGTTGTAAACAGATCCGCCTCGAAAAGGGCTCGCACAGTGGCCGACCGATAGCGTAGAATCAAGTCTGATCTATCCTCGCCAAGGACAGCGAGACAATTATCCGAGCTCATGGCTGTGACCGACAAGGTGCAGACGGCAAACATGATAGCACATAAAGGCTTGGGGACTTGGTCTGCCTCCCAGCTTGCGCCAAGAATCTGTGACTGTACAGTTGGAACGTGTACAATCTTTGTGAGTGGATTGACAGATTGAACAAACACGTCCCAGAGCTTGAAGATATGCTTGACTGCCGGGCGAAGGTCGTGAAGCTCGTCTGGGGGATTCGACAGTATATCGTGTAGTGGGGGTGTGGAAACCCAACAAGGGTCTTCTTTGTGGCGGAGGTTCTGTGTAGGAGGATGCTTCAACTGGAGTATGATGAGTGAACTGCGCAAGTGATGGGGATAGATGGGGACCTACCTCGGGAGCGAGATTCATCCAAAGGGACCTGCGTTGAGTGTCAGTTAGCAACACCTCCAAGGGCGTCAAAAATAGTTGTGTGTCGAGATGCGACGCGACTTACCTGTGGCCATCATCTGCGTCGTTATGCTGCAACGGCGTGTTCAGTGATTCTGGATCGGTCACTGTGCCTTCTTTCACCTCCTCGGGGGTATGCTGCTCCAGTCCCGAGGGGACCCAGACGTTGGCACATGCGCCAAAATCAATTTTGTGCTCTCGCATGAGGGTCTCGTATCTTGCCAGACGGTCCAGGAGCTCCTGATCAGCGGCTCGCTTTCGCGGGCGGTGCAGCACAACGTCTTCATACGTGCAATGCACCTGTGCCCGGCCACAGTTGGAACATGGGTCCGTCCTGTTGCATTTGACCTTGCGGCGAGCGCAAAGGGAGCACGCCTGTTTTCTCAAAGCTTGATGCATGGGCCTGCAGAATTCGGGATCACCAGAGGCGCTCGGGTCATCTCCACGGTTGCTGGAGCGTTCAAGTCATTCCGCCGAAAGTCCACGAAGGATGAAGACCTGCCGCTCGATGCACTGGCGTTGATGACGTTCGGCCGTTCTAGTGTACCTTCAGGTATCTAACCCACCCCTAGCGCGTGCTTGGCGATCAGATCCAGCGCCTGCACGCGCCGAAACTGCCCCTCCGGTTCGATTCCAGGTGGCCTCGGGCCTCTCGGGCCCCAAAACGGCCTTAGCGCATTCGGTTCGTTCCCGAGCCCTTCCCCTTTCGGTTGAACGGGCAGCCCGACGTCTACGTCTCCATCGACATTCGGTGATTGTTTGTCCAGAGTTGTCACTGAATCCCATGTATGACCTGGTCATGGATGCTATGACTCTTCGATAGGGCTGGGGATCGGAGCGGAACTCGGGAGTCACATGTCCCTCGTCTTGTCCTATAAGTAAAGATGAACCTCTCTCAATGAACCACCACAGAAAGCGTTGTTAATTTATACGAGTGTCCATCCCCTCAGTACCTTCAACATCCTTGTCTATATACCACATATTCAACTTGTTTTGAACGACAACATACATACTCCTACACGATACTATTACTTATTGACTGACATGGATCCAGAGAGAGCGCAAAATTCCAACACACCTGCATCAACAATTCTCTCCGAGGACCATGATGCCGCCTTGCATAACGGCTCCCTTGGCAAGCTTGACCATGGAGCCGATCCAGGAACCCGAATCCAGCGAACAAAAGCTCAAGAACAAACCGAATATATCCATCTGGCCTTAACTTCTTCCTTATCTTCGCCTCCATCATGACCGCAATGTTTCTCGTCAATCTGGCAAGTTCCCCGAGGCACTCCTGGCGTGTGCTCGCTTTTGCTAATGCCCTCTTACAGGATCGTGTGATCGTCACGACAGCAATCCCCAAAATCACCGACGATTTTAGATCCGCAGGCGACATCGGATGGTATGGTTCGGCATTCTTCTTGACGAGCTGCGCCTTTCAACTGTTCCTCGGCAAGGTCTACGCCATCTTCAGCGTCAAATTCACATTCTTGGCCAGTATTCTGGTTTTTGAGATTGGCTCTGCCATCTGTGGAGCTGCGCCCAACTCTCTCGTCTTTATTCTCGGCCGCGCGATTGCAGGAATCGGATCTGCTGGCATTTTCAGTGGTGCGGTAAGCTAGAAACGCCAGATGGCATCCCTTCCCTGCCTGTTACCCGAGATGACCGTGCTAACGCGTTTGCGATCGGACGCAGATCGTGGCCATCATTCATATAGTTCCATTGCACAAGCGAGCAATGTACCAAGGCCTCTTCGGTGCGGTTTTCGGTGTTTCATGTGCCGCGGGACCTCTCATGGGTGGTGCCTTCACGTCGAAACTTTCATGGAGATGGTGCTTCTACATCAACCTTCCATTGGGTGCCGTGGCCATGGTCCTGATAGCCCTGCTTCTCGATGATGCCGACCACACAAAAGTGCGCCAGTCTCTCGCATCCAGGCTGAAGGAGCTAGATATCCTCGGTACACTCCTCATGGTGGCTGCGACTGTCTGTCTCGTCTTGGCTCTTCAATGGGGCGGTCTGGAATATCCCGTGAGTCTCGCTTGAGCAGTACCCTTCGATGCCTCACTGACACTTTCGCCCGCAGTGGAAGTCTGCCAGGATT
This sequence comes from Sarocladiaceae sp. CBMAI 1973, assembly GCA_021347865.1. Taxonomy (NCBI): domain Eukaryota; kingdom Fungi; phylum Ascomycota; class Sordariomycetes; order Hypocreales; family Sarocladiaceae; species Sarocladiaceae sp. CBMAI 1973. The sequence continues at coordinate 111,625 of WNLN01000060.1, read as the reverse complement.
ATCGCACTGTTCGTCGTCGCAGCTTTACTGTACTTGGGGTTTGCGATGGTTCAGATTCTCCTCCCTAAAAAAGCGACAATCAATCCCGCCTTGTTCAAGCAGCGTAGTATTGTGGCCGGCTTCTTTGTAAGCCTGCTGCTCGGCTCACACCTCATGATCCACGGTGCGTTTCTAAGAGCTCCGATTACCGTTGCACTTCAAGCTAAGAAATTGCAGTCTACTATTTGCCCATCTGGTTTCAAGCCATCCAAGGGGTTTCTGCCTTACAGTCAGGCATCCGCCTCCTACCCCTCCTCCTCGCTCTCGTTGTCTCCTCAGTAGTCGGTGGAATCATGATCCGAAAGATCGGCTACTACACTCCATTCCTGCTCATCGGTGTAATTCTTTCAAGCATTGGCGCCGGACTTTTATACACACTTCGCGTCGATACTCCTGAAAGTCAATGGGTGGGATATCAAGTGCTCTATGGCTTAGGGCTCGGATGCAGTATGCCAGCTCCGAAGCTGGCCGCCCAGACCGTCCTTCCCGAGCGAGATGTCTCCGTCGGAGTCGCTGTGATGTTCTTCTCGCAGTTGCTTGGCGGCGCCATCTTCGTGCCCGTTGGTCAGAACGTCCTACAAGATCAACTCACGCAGCGGTTGTCGTCGGTTCCTGGATTTGATGCCCAGACGATTACGCAGAACAGCGTTATTGGCGTGACAGATCTGCCGAGCACGCTGAAACTGACGGTATTAACGGCTTACAACGACTCACTTCGACGCGTCTTTCTCGTGGGCCTGATATTGGCTTGTCTGGCCATCATACCGACTCTAGCAATGGAGTGGTGCAGCATGAAGCAGGAGAATGAGGAAAGCGAACACGATGAGACGAGCGCAGGCAAATCCTTAAACTAAGGCATGATGCATGATTATGTGAAGGAAGGTGGAACGGAACCAGCGCAGTTTTATTCGGAAGGGAGTCGACATTGGGAATAATAGACAGTTACTCGCAGGTATCGGCATAAGACTTGATCATAGCGAACACTGCTCCTTTTGGACACATTCAGAGAAGAAAGATGTCGACAGGCGTTCTGATATTTGACAAACCCAAAGGTAGTCGATCACAAGACCAAGGACAAGGTAATCGACAAAGGCTCTTGTAACTTTTGGTTTATTACTCCACACATCGTCTTCAACGTATGTCGCGGCTCCTTCTACCGTGGGTTGTTTCTTTGTATAGGCAAGATCGGGTACTCATCGCTCCCCAAACTTGACGTCTCCTCCCTATAAGCCCCCGACGTAGCCTGGTTCTTCGACAAGGCTGGACTTCTATAGACCTGCATCTCGACCACCACTAAATCATCATCCTTGGGCGGTACTGGCGGTCCTGTATTCATGCCACGTCTCGCCACCACCTCAGCATTTTCTTTACGGTCCTTCCTGTGCTGTCGCTGCCACCTCTTCGGAACGAGCGTCTCGTACATGTATTTCCTCAGCGGGGTTGTAGTTCCGAATACGATGAAGATGAAGAGTCCTGGGGTAACGCCGGGCATGAAGAATAACCATGTTGTTTTGGCGCGCTCGGCGGAGAGGTCGGGAGCAGAGGATTTGGCATCGTGGTCACGATTGGTAACGGCCATGACTTGGAAAAGTGTGTTTGTTACTTCGAAGACACTGAGGCATAAAAAGGCGATGGTGAATCGGACAAGGAGCCAGCGATCCCACATGTTTCGATTCTGCTTTCCGTTGGCGTGGGGGAGTGAAGATGTGAGAATTGTTTTGCCGCTGCCGTTGTTGGTATTGTTGTTTGAAGAGGTGCCCATGTTCGAGGCGGAGTTCCCAGCGTTGTCGCTCCAGTGAAGGAATCTTCGTCTTGATTGGACGTAGCGGCCAACGATCATAAGCATAAGAATGCAGCCGCAGAGAAGGCTTAGCATGACTGTTGTCACGTTAGTCGGGGGTTTACAGCTGGACAAAGTTCGGGACTGGACGTACGTGGAAGATCGGCGATCAGGATAAAGACAACAAAGTTCTCTTGGATTTTGGGTATGCGCAAGAGAAGAATTGTAGTTAGAGGGAAGAGTATGGCAACGATTTTGCCTCCCTTGTTGATGCGTCGGAGAATGACTTTCAGTCTTGAGCGACCAGAAAGCCCGTAGACACTCTGCGCGAGGAAAGCCGCCCTTGAGAAAGAGTCAGATTGCGCTTTATGAGGATAGCAGTAGCAATGAGCCAGTAAACCATACCAGAACATGACACACATGGCTTCAACACTATAGCACCAATACTCTGAGAAGACACATGTTTGTTAGCTGGGTGAAGCAGCGCAGCAAAGGACGAGGGAGCACTTACGAATGTAGTACAGGACCAGACTTATGCCAGTAGAACCATTGGCAATGACAATTTCCGGATGATCAGGATGTGCCTTTGTATTGTGGAATTGCCTCGTGACAAGAGACTCGTAAGTCACGAGATCATGAATCTGCTGGACAAGAGAAGAGACAATGCTGAGCGCTGAGAAATAAGATATCATGGCGACATCTGTAAGCGCAACTCATTAGTGCCGACTCCAGATTCGCATATCAATAGAAGAAGTAAAAGAGGTGTGTTTAGGGATGTTAATCCACGTACAACTAGTTCGCTCGTCATGGGTCCACGACAGCCAGATCATGGTGAGAGCCGCAATAAGACATATACTGCAGTAGGCCATGACACCAGCTACAGCGCCCTCGGCGCCAGCAGGAATCTGCGACATGGCCGCGCGGGCAATTGATGAACCGAGTTAACAGAGATGAAGGTTGCAAACCGTCCAAAGTCGATCTGGGACATGGAGGAGCGGCCGAAGGCCCTTTTCAACCACAGACCAAGGACAATAACATTCAACACTTAATTCATCTACTTAATAGTCTGCAACACAGTGGAGATTCTCGGGCGCCCATAAGCCTCTTAGTGGTAATTGCTCCAAAGTCCCGCTTCTCCTCTTCAGCATAAAGATGTCGTCCTTCCGCAGTTAGCCTAAGCCCGCCTGCCCGGCCCAGCGCCTCGGCTTTGGTTTGAGAAGAAAACTCTCTTTGCCTTGCCCGTTCCGTCCCTGTAAGTGGTGTGTGTGGCTTCGGATCTCTAGACTAGGTGCGGAAAAGTCATGAACTTGTCAGCAAAAAGTCACAGCAATACACCCCTGCAGGACGGCAACGCCACAACTGTCTCACTACCGATGTAACTGCATCAAGGTCGTCGCCCCGTTTCGGTAGGCAGTACGTTGCGCCACGAACCTGTTCCAAGTCTAGATGCAAAGGCAAAAAAGGGCACAATAGTGCAGTGCGGGTGGGTTAGAGGGTCTCCTCTTTTTAGACAAAGTGGCCTGCGGTTCAGCACGTGCGAAAGACCAGGTCGAGGGTGTAACGGGGGAATACATCGGGGCTAGTTCCAGTTGAGAAAGAGTGTGAGAGTGGTGTGTGTGGATACGCGATGTTGTTCACACTCACTTGTAGCCGAGATCACAAACTTGGGCAGGGGTCTGTCTGTTTGTTCTGCGCTGCTACCTCCTGGACGACGTTTCGATGAAGTTGTGCTAACTAAAAGGAAGGTAGTAGCTGGGCAGTGGGACCCTGGAGAAACTGGGAGACAAGGGTGTTCCTGGTGCAGATGAGACGAGATGATGCCCATCATAAGCGGGGAAACAGCTGTTCATTCACAAGCAAGGTGTTTTGGGTGTAAGGCAGACCTTCTTCATCTCTCTCTCGGTCGGCTGAGGTGCCTCTCAGCTGATCACCCAAATGCCTTTGCCTCTCACTACCCTAAACCGGACCGATGGAGGCAATGGCACTCACTCACGAGAAGAGAGGGAGAGACACACACATAGAGAGAGAAAGGTTAAGTCGAGCCAATCACGTCTGCCACTGTCGCAGGGCGTTCCTAGAGCCCAGAGCCAGAGTCAGGCACCCCATCTAACAGAGGCCGCGCCCGAGTCAGATTTTGGGCAAATTTCGAACAGACTATGTGTAGTTATCGCCCCTTTTATCGTGTTTCACTCTGATTTACTGAAAATGACTATCTTGGCTTTCTTCGACTTCAATTTCGACGTTGAACTCGCTATTCCTCGTCAGAATGGGGATCCCTGGACAAACCATTAAAGAACCCTTCCGTGGGGCAACAGCACAGACTCCTCGGTTGGTACGGTACAGTATGATGTTCAACCAGGGTTCGCTTGTGATCTGTCTCCACTTCAAGTGAACACTCAAGACTGAACCGAATAAGGCCTCGCGCGAGCCCGTGACGAAGTCGCAAATTAGTTGTTTTTCCTGAGAGTATGCCGTGTTGCTTTTTAAGACGCCTTCGATCCAACAGTCTCATTCTCTTTAGGCACAGTGGTCAGTAACAACCTACCTCTGGGTGACATGCAGGGTTTCAGGTCGTGATTGGTCTTCGGGCTTATGTACCTAGGCAAAATGGCTAAGCAGGGCAATTTAGACTTCACTGTTGGTGATGAAATTGGGACATGTTGCGTGATGTTGGTTCAAGATCTTGGTTGAATGCGACACCCAGCACTTAGCGGAACAACAGTCATTCGCACGTCCCTCGAAGGTGCAGGAGCTAAAGACTATTCTCCGTTCTTTTGAGTTCACGGAGACTGGTCGCTTTCGCCGGCCAGGAGGTGAATTTTCTCAAGTAGCCAATTAAGCCGTCTAGCTATAGTCCAAGATCAATCTATATAAGTAGAGAACGTCCTTATCTGTGTCTTTGCCTACAGTATTCGTAATTGCAATCGTCGAACAACTTCACCCCGTCAACAAAGACAATCTACACCCCTCTCCTTTTGTTCGACATGAAAGCGAGATCCCATCTCATCATGGTCTCCCTGGATTATACCCAGGAGGCGAGGAGGCTGGTGCAGAAGATGACTACGAAGCACGGCTACCTGAGTCCAGAGTAGGCTCTAAAAGCCATCCCAAATCCAGACGACCGCCGCGAACACGGAATAGTTATGCTAGCAAAGGATCAATTCATCGGCGCGGCTACAATTATCTAAGGAGTTCGTCTCATATCAGTCTCTGGTCTTGATCGTGGGATGGGTATTGATGTGGTCTCGCCTCCAGGCTGGCCGAGAACTTGTACACTAGCAAGGCGCAATTTGTGCTGGAGATATTTCAGAACGCGGGTGACAACAGTTATACACATGCGCTATCTGCCAAGTAGGAATCGTACATGTCTTTCGCCACGTACACTGATCGCATCATTGCTGAATGCAATGAGGATGGCTTCAACGAGGCCAATCTCACTGCTATTCATTCAGTAGGGAAAAGCCCCTAGGGTCGTCTGGATGACTATTGTACTGTACATCGGCAACTTCGGCAATCCAATTCCATGGCTTTCTATTGTACATTGGTTCGTCGGACGGCTCTTCCGAATAGTGCCAAAGGTCCTGTATTACGGGAAGCCATCCACCGGCAAGCCATCCACCATCTCCAGGAACTTTCCCGGGATGTGTTTGGACGAATACGTTTGGTGAAGTCTGAGGTCCGGGATTCCCCCCGTTCTACCTATGCTGGGCATCCGCCAAAGCTTCTGGTCACACGCATGAATGGAACTTGGCAGAGACTCACTAAGATGCCATTTGAACACAGACTGCAAGATCTTTTGGGAGGATAGGAGCCATCGACGAGCAGCGCTTCAATTCTTGCGATTACTTTAAGAGTAAGTTCCCTCCTTTGCAACATCGGCTCTTTCCTCAACCAGACTGAGTCTGTTTATTATACTATAGCGCATACCTGAAGACACGAATTACTGAAAAGAAGAAAACAAAATGCTGACTTGGTTCCTTGTTTTATACTATAGCTCCAAGCACGCCACTTTCCAGGTCCATTTCGGGCGAGGGTATCAACACTCTGGCTTGCATCGCAATGGAGACATGTTCGGCGCTCGGAAACGGTCATGAGACTGTATGAGAAACATGGCGACTTCTGGAAAGTATCCCAAGGAGGTTCCGCGAATTTCAACTTCGCTGCCACTCGAGTGGGTTGCATCACCACTACGAATACAAGAGGATGAAAGAAAAGACTGAGCAATGTTCCAATCAACCGCCAATTTCCTAGCTTTATATATCGTCTCAAGCTTTCCTTTGGGGGCGCCCTCTGGATTTATAGACAAAGCTAAGGATAAACACAACCTCATCCAAATTGTTGATGCGCGAGGTGATGTCATGAACGCGATTGGATCTCTCTCGTCCACTCTACGCTCTAACATGAAATACAACCCCTTCGACGACTCCTGGACGGCAGGATCCAAGGCCAGAACCGGCCTTGAAAGTGTTGGACGAGCAGCATACGAGAGACGTAAAGCGTCTGGGGGCGATAGACGCAAGGACTTACTCAGCTTCCTCTTCAACGCTAAGGATCCAGATACCAGTCACCCGATTCCAGAGAATAAAATCATAGCCGAGTCAATCAGTTTCGTCGTTAGCGGAAGTGACACTATAAGCAGCACAACAACGAATTTCATCGACTTTATTGCTCGCGATGCTGGCTTACAAACCCGTATCCAGCAGAAAATTGACCTTGTTTTCCCAGGGCAACCTATTAAGGACTGGGTTCCAGCCGAGAGAAATGTACAGGACCTGCCGTTCCCCTTTTTTCCCAGGCGGATGAGGTTCGGGACGGCCAACCCCAACATATGGATTACAGTAAAGCATGCTTGTCCTCACAGTCAGCTGCACCGTCGCCACTCAACCGGGCCAAGTTCATCTACCGCTGCTCGTCCACTTTTCGGTCAAAATTCGCCGAGCCCCTCCAAGCAACAGACCGGGACGAAATGCGACACAGCGAATGATTTGAAGGAGCACCAGTCAGCCCTAGCAGCTCGAGAAACAAGCTTCAGACGTCACCTACGCCCTTGCGATCCCTGTCGACAAAAGGCGTGGCTGAGCCAAATGCGACATGGAGACTCCGCGATGTGGTTATCAACAATCGCGCTGACAGTTGCCCTATGACGTCCACCCTTAGGTTCTCGCTTTGCCCCTGGCAAGGCTCGGGTTGCAGCGTGGTGGTCAATGCTGATGCCACTGTTCCCAAAGGGTCCCAGCGACTTACTGATCTGGGGCTTATTGTTGGAAGCGAATGAATAGGTAAGCATGCAATCACTCGGCCATCGCTTGGCTACCCTTGGCGATCGGCTGACATTCCGCCAGAAATGGACGGCTAGGTCCAGGGCTTCCGCGTAATTCCACGACACGACGTATTAGTACGACAAGCGCCATTTGATTTGAGATGGACCAACGCCGCATCCAACGAAGGAGCCTCATCCTGGTCGCGTATCCGAATGAGGTCAAGCAACAAGTGAGAGCGTCTCGCTAGCCTGGAATGGGAGTGGAATCTTACAACATCGTCATGTTAATGAGGCAGACGCCAGGACCCTGGCCTCTATTACTCCACAAATACTACAACTGGCCTAGCGGGAAGACGAGCACCAGTCATACTTGCATTGTTTTAGTCCTCTCTTGGACAAATAGACGCGCTGGTGATGTATGCAGTCCGCCCTGGATGCTAGGCGCAAGCGAGCAGCATGTCAGGTATAAGCCTCGGTCCCCTGTTCCTGGTCCCATTCACATGTGTGTGGTGCATACCTTGACATGGACCCTGAAGATCCTCCGTGAGATTGAGCGGCTTATTGTACGTCATGTATCGCAAACGGAAGCTTTCTATGAGGTCGTATCGTGGATGCTAGTGGCGATGGCATCCATGCTCTTGGTTCAGTCGTTCATGAGCTGCGCATAGCCTCAGTCTTAGGTATGATCCAATCTCACCGTTACAATGCTCATCATTGCTGCTTCAAGATGTATTTCACGATCATAGTCATGGACTCAAACCACTTCCTTCGTGACATCACCGACAACAAACCTGGTCCAGCTGCTCAGCTTCGGGTATATATACCAAGATGAAGTCGATAGTCCTGAATCTCTATCCAGATCAGACACTTCAATCTTCAGACACTTAACAATAAACACAATCACAACTTAATCACAATATAATCAACAAACCTCATCAAAAAGCCATCATGCAGACTGCATTCGCCATCACCCTAGCACTCGCCTTCGCTGGCCGCTCCAGCGCCACTCCTCAGAACTACGTCTCCACGCCTCAGTGGCAGACAGGCTGCGAGTCGGTCGAGTACCGTGACGTTCCCGAGAATGAGCGCGCTCCTCATCAGCTCTACAAGTTCGAGCAACTCACAGTACGTCCCTCTTAGCCCTCAGTCTCGCGATTCGTCACTAACTCCCCGTAGAACCCCCTGCAGTGCACCTCCAACGTCGGCTGCGAAATCGCCAATGTCGATACCAATGGCAAGTCCATCGGTGTCACCGCCGGCATTGATCCTACTGGTGGTTTCATTCCCAATGGGTTGTCCGTGAGTGAGTACGTCGAACAGGGCGAGACACAGAACTGCCAAGGCGTGACCGGCGAGGAGATTTGTGTCTTCTATCGCACAGCCCACACCATCTACACGGCAGAGAGCCAGACGGTCAAGAACTGCCGAGGCGAGAATGATTGGTCTCGCACAACCATTACCGCTCCGAATGCCGATGGCCTGGGCTCGGGACCTGTTTGCGGTAGAAACGAGCAGTGCAAGAACAAGGGCTACACGTACTGGAACAACAGTAAGTCACTACATGGTCTTCCCCCGACCCGACAGGAACTTCAAGCTGACGATAGTAGTGGAATCGCACAATGGAGGCTCGACTTGGGCCGAAGGTCCCGTAGACTGGCCCTTCGGCGTGAGTGTGACTGGACTCCAGCCGGAGATTGAGCCTGCCCCGAAGGAGGAGTAGACTATCTGCTGGATGTATCACCCATTGTATTTGTATTTGCATAATCCTTTGACGCAGGCAGGCCCCTGCGATCACTATTTCATGCTTTTGTATTAGTTCGAGTCTAAAGATGTTTGCTACATTATCGCGGTTCAATATCAGAAGCGTTAATCTTCGCTCACCATAGTCACTAAGCATGAGGAAAGTAAGAACCCTATACCTCTCCAAGCCGCTCATTTCAAGGCGGCCACCTGGAATCCGCGGGAAATATTTAGGCTCAGGTTACTTGCGTTATGGAAAGTAAGCGCTTAACATTATCTATAACTAGGTATGCGCCTTTGTCCTCCTTTTAACCCTTCCAATGCCGATTGAGACCCACGAGCACGAGTTGAATCATGCTTAGCTGGGCTTCACAACCTATATCTCCCATTGTCATTCTCCATTCACTACAACCCACCAAGACTTGGCGTGTATCTTCTCTCAGGGCCATTACTCAGCATTGCCCAACAAGTTGCAACGCTTCGCACACTCATTCATGACCACAGCGTAAGCGTTAGGAATAGAGAGGCGGATTTAATCAATGTCCTTGCCATCGAGGATCTCGAGATCGCCGAGTGCCTGCTCAATCACAACATCCGGAAAGTTGGAGAAGAAGTTGCGCGCGACCTGAAGACGCCCAGGATCCGAGCTGTCAACAAATGCAGCGGTGAAGACGGCAGGCTCGCAAGTCGGGTTGAAATGGAAATGAGTCTGATCCTCGGGAAACAGCATGCCAGTGAAGGGGTTCATGGCCACGTTGACCATAGGCTCGGGTTTGCTGACTGTATCCGGCTTTCCGACGACATCGCCGTTCGATCCGTCGTTGGCCTCAAGGACAAGTCCACCCATGAGCTTGCCCCGAACGACCGTGAGCCACTCGTTAGCACGCGGGTGAGAGTGCGGGACGTTGAGACCGCAAGGGTTGACCCAGCCAATAGCCTGAGCGACCTCAGTGCCAATAAGAGCAGGGAAGTTTGCGACAGTACCCAGAGCAATGGTACCGCCCGTGTTCTTGTGCACGGTGTTGTTGATGAAGGTGAAGGTGAAGTTGGTACCGTCTGGAGGGTTGGGAATCAGCGCATTCTGGCGCTCAGCGTAGGTCTCAGCATTCTCAAGAGCCGCGCGTACAGCGTTGATCTCAGGAGAAGAAGCGGTGTTGGAGTCGAAAGGACTCTTGAAGTCATCATTAATGGAGTCGCGGGCTATGAGAGCATTCGTGCTGGGAGCGAGAGGTGATGCGGCTGCAGTGGCCAGGAGGAATGCCAAGGTGATAGCGAAGATACTATTCAACATGATGAGACACGAGGATTGGTAGTGATGTTGGAAGTGAGTCAAGAGAAGTGTTGTAGCTGTTGATTATCATCACGTCAAGCGAGGACTTACACTGTCTTTATAGATTTCTGTGAACAGAGATCTGAGTAACTCACTGCATAAGTCTACCATTCCGTGTATTGCTCGCCCATAGTTGCCTCGTTTGTGTCTCTCTCGATATTCCACGTCGACTCTCTTGCTACCATTAGGGAGCGGCGACAGCATCGGACTTTCGGCATCGCCAAACTTGGCATCTCAAAGTGGAAATGCTCGCCTCGGCGTGACCGCGAATACGGCGTTTTGTTGTCAGTCTTTAGCATCATGTGCCTCTCGAGAGATGCCATGTGAGAATGTGTGGCTTTCTCCTGACTCGCCCTCTCCTGCCCTTTCTGGAGTCTCTGTAAGCTGCGGGACGGACACAAGAGGAAGCGATATAGACTAAGCAAAAGACGACAGGAACCTTATTTGCTAAGTATTGAAACGTAGATCCTGTGCCCGAAAATATACAGGCATTATATGAATAGCTCCCTGAAGTGTGAGAAACAAGCCTTAGGCCTTGGCCACTATGAAATGTAGCTTCACGTCTGGCATTGCAAAGTCTCAAAGCCCTTCGCAGGCAATGATTCGGCAATGCGCTACGACCTGGGGCTTAGATTCAACGCGGTATCTGCAATGCCCAGCCGGCAACGGCTGTTAAACCTTAGACCCTGGCGCTTGCCTGCGTATAAACACTCAATCTCCTAATAAAGATACTATCCGCTTATATACATATTTCTTAGCTGTACTAAGTAGCTTGAGATAGGAGTTACCTAGCTAAGAACCCCTTATTTAGTCTTCCTTCTACTTAATAGTTGTGAACGAGGTTCTACAGGGTGTGCGGCTTCAAATCAACCCCAGGGACTAGCGGACGATCATGCGCTTATGTGGTGCGCGCCTAGGAAAGGACCGTCCCGCGTAGGCCGCATGAGCCGCAAAGGCCGGGAAAGGTTGCATTCGGGTAAGCTTAGCTCTTATGTCACACGGTAAGGCTTGCACACCAAGAACACGAACCTTGATTGAGTGGCCCATGCCGAAACATCTCCGAATGAGAGAATGAACAAATTTACTAAAACTGGCTGTGGATCACAGTATAGATGTCATTTGTGCAGAATTTAGAAGCCTCATGATGTCTTATTTTGGTCATTAGACTAGGCCTTACGAAGAGAACTTACTCAGCCTAGAAAGAACCATACATTTATTTTAGCAAATAAGCTCACCAATGTAGAGGCTATGTCCACGCAATATGGGCTCTACCTGGGCTGATGGTCTTATGAACTAGCTCTTTAGCAATGATAATATTCTGCGCATCGGGAACAAGAAATCTTTATACAGCGCAAGAGTGATAGAGGAGCCACTTTGCACGTCTCATATGTGACCGACTTGCCCGCACTGCCATCTGCAAAGAGGCAGTGGTTTATCGCTATTGACCTCAGCTTAAGGCGGCTTACTACCAAAGACTCCCAGTATGCTAATTATCGCAACATTGTCCACTTCTTCAGGACACACGGCCCGCAAATCACTTCCCACCCCCCTATCGCTGTTGAGCAAGACCTAAACTGCCAGGAAGATTCAAGGTAGGAACCACCAACTCGACGAAGTGATTAGGTTCCGAGACTTCTAACTGATCAATCTGCTGATTTGTCAGGCCTGCAAACGCCACGGGAGCGCAACGTGGCCTCCATCTGTGCTAGGGTTGAAACAAGAGTGGTTCGAGGAAGGGAGTTATGTTCATAAATGCCTTGGCAGTCCTCAATCCATTCAAGTAGATAGGGGGACATGCAATCGATCGCATCAGTCGGCAACTGCTGTTCAATGATTATGTGTAGCGCCCATATAAGATGTGCCGAATCATCTTTCTTGAACATACGCTCGAGCCTGTCGAGATGAGGCTCCAGTGCGGAGCTTGGTGTGAGCGCAAGCAGGAAGAAAGCCGCCAGACACTCATTTCGATATGCCATATCGAGTAGCGGTACAGGATGTTGAGAATCGGGGCGGTGATACCAATCAAAACCTAGGAAATCAAGATCCGACGCGGCCTCCCACATTAGAATTAGCAGCCTAGAACTCCGAGGTTCGAGGCTGGAATAAATTTCGACGAGAGCTCCGGAGAACCTCCTGCCGCCATTCAGATACAGCGCCGACAATGCTGGACAAATGTTTGCATTTGCGATATCCTTAAAGCCCAGGGCTAGGCCATCGCAGCGGCCTCGGCGTGTGGGTTCGAGCTGTGTGTCTCGAATCAGAATCTCGCTATCAGCGTGGAGCAGCAAGCTCATTAGGCCGTGAGCTATGTGACATTGCCCATGCAAGCTCATCATTATGTAAGGTCCCGTCGTGTGACTGAAGTGATGAGCCCAGGCGGTTTGGCCCCTGCCGCAGTTCCACGCCTGTTCGGCGTGGCGTATAGCCAGCTCTGCCGCATCTTGTCCGCACGGCCGATGCTTGAGCAGTCTGTCGAGCTTCAGACTATTCTCGGGGACTCTGCCGAACTCATCACAATCAAGGACAAGGTCAAGAACCATTGGCTGGCATGCAAGGGTCTCAGTGGACCACCAGTCTCTAAGCAACTCGTGGCTTGTGGCCTCAAACTCTGTAGGGTGCTCGGTCCCGAACAAGGTAGATTCATCAAGAATGAACTCCCTCATAGACTCGTGCACAAAGTCCCATTCGCCTTTCTTGAACTCGACGAAACCTTTAGTTTTGCTTATGATCTGTCGCTCCATAGCGTAGTCATCGAGCATCTCATACTCCTCAACGATGTCTTGATCGGGTCTACCAAGGCCCAGCTGCATCATCCACCATACTTGACGTGCAGTACATATCCAGTCTTGCCGGAATAAGAGCCACCGAAAGCAGACCAGCATCGCAGGACGGTCCTGGGGATATCGCTCAAGAGTATAGACGAAGAGATCCCGCAAGTCACCAGGAATTTCTTTCAACCGATCTTGGAGGTTGTGAATATTCCCATTTCGAAAGTCCGTGTTTAGCAAGTCGACAACAAGCACAACCCACATAAAGATACCTTCTGCCTTCCGTTGGATGGCCTGTTGAATAGTAATAGCGATTTTACTATTGCCAATCTGCAAAAGGTCTTTGATGTATCGGTTGATATCAGCAATATGCTCTTCTTGACGATGAAGATCCAGGGAGATTCCATTTGTAAATGTGATAGCTGGATATGGGCGGCTTGCTAAGCACACTTGAATTCGTTGCCCGGACTCGTGGGCCTTTTTGACGATGTCGCTGAAAGTCCGGAGCATTCTGTTCACATCTTGGACGTCACATTCGTCGAGCGCGTCAACGTAGAATGTAATGGGCCGGCCGATCACTTTCCGGACGGCCTTGTTGAGCAATCGTTCCAGTTCCGGAACATCCCACTCTTTGCTGAAATATCTTCGATAGGGAGAGGAAAGTTGTTGAACTTCTGCTTCAGTAAGCTCGTCCAGCAGCCAAACGATCAATGTCCGCCACAGGCCCTCGATGGAATGCTCCAACGCTTTTCCGCGCGCGTTGAAGAAATGAGGCAACACGAGCTTATCAGGTGTCGCCTCTCTTGCATGCTCCACTGCGAACTTCATGAGTGTCGATTTGCCAGCGCCTGCGTTCCCTCTGACCCAAATGATATTGTCACGCCAGTCGTTCCGAGGGTTTCGGGTCCATGTCGAGTACTCCTGAGTGTGGACGAACCACTCGCATGTTCCGTCGTGGGCAATCTCTACCCTCCGCTCGCGACTTTGCATCTCAGGGAAACTCAAGAGGTCGCGAAGCGTGGGCTCTGGGGATCGATTTGTTCCATAGTCTGTTGTACCTGAAGTCAGCATATACTTGACGCCTGAGCCGTGCGATGACGAGGCATACGATTGTGAATGTCCCCGGTATTGATAGTGGCGTTGTCGGTCGCTCCGATTCCTTGACCGACTTGTAAGTGCCGGCCTCCGTCTGTGTGATCTTCGTTATTCATCTTGTAGCAGAGTTACTGCATGCCACTGGAGGCAGGTGCCGATCCGGTGTTGTCGGTGAAGATCGAAGGATAGTTGGTGATGGGCTAGATGAGATCAACAGCCGTGTTCCAAGAAGCCGACCCCTCATCGACTGCAAGCCACTTCCCTGCTGTGTCGTTGCTGCCTGATGCTCAGCCTATCACAATGCGTTCCATTGTTCATGTCAAAATGTGACTGGTGTCCGCCCAGAGCCTGATCATTCCCTACCTCTACCTATAAACCCCCTAACATTCCTTATCATCCCAATCCGCCTTCAGTGCTGTGACTGAGCTGTAGCTGCTTCACTCTGAGATGGCCAGCAGAGTGATCAAGCCTAGGTGGAGGGTCGGCCTTGTTTCTCGCCTGCACACAGTATGTGCGTACGGACTACAATACTGTATGCTAGAGGGCTGGCACGGGTCTACCCCGTTTTAGGCTCTAGGCCCCAGGCACCTTTCGCAGTATTTAGAAAAGCAAAGAGATTAAATTGGGCAAACGTAAGTTGGACATTTTGTTCCGCGTCGCGTTGTACGGGAAAGAGCTTACAACTTCAGAAGACGATCGACACAACTCAGTTCCTCGCTTCGCAAGACATGTCAACGAGCCAAGAACAGAAATAGTTATTGCGCTGTATTCAATAATCTAACTATGGGCCAGAAGTCGCCTTAGGCGACTCTAGGAACCCGATACATATAGCTGTAATGAAGTGATTGCTTTTTATGTGTGAATAGGTCAGACAGGAACAGTCCAGGTCTTTCTTCGAACTTAACGTCTACTATACTGCAATTCCCTGTCCTCCGCAAGAGTTGATCCATGGAAGTTCCAATTGCCTGTGGTGATGTTACTATTACCCGTACCGATTAGGCCTTGACGAAGACTGTAGTGGCCGCCTTGTATTCGGCCTCGATCACCACCATTACCAGCATCGTTACCAGAGGTCAAGCGATTTGTGGTCATTGGACTGGCTGGTGAGAGAAGCTCCGTCGCGGCCGTCGTCGCTGTTGGGACAGCCAACATGAGAAGCTCCTTTGCACACGCAGCTGCAGCAGCGGCCGCGTAATGTCGCCAATGCTCACCCTTGTGAGAGTCGGCATAGTCAGAGATGCCACGGATGACTAGGCACTCATAGCCACTCATGACCCCAGCAGCTTCCATCTCGAAACAGAGGACATCAGGGAGCTGTAGGCTGGCAATGATCTGCCGACGAGCCGTCGTGCTTGCGACGACGGTGTCCCCCGAGGCGATCAGGCCATAATGAATCTCGGTCATCTCGTGGGCATCTCGTGGCGGCCGGGAAACGATCCGCGAGGCGTCGCAGCCTTCGCACAACTCCCCTGCGGCATTATGTGGGACGTCGTCCTGGAACAATATATCGCTCTCAGGAGCTGGACGCTGGTATTCTCGCTGAATCCTCGGGCCCCTTTCCTGCAATTCGGACACAAACTCCTCGATCTTGTTGCCGTGACCCAGATGATTCGACTTCATTTCACCAACAACATTTCGCAGGTACGCCGGCGGCGGGCTGAGGAACCCCGTAACCTGATACGGTCCATCCGTTATTCGGCCCAAGTCATACTGAACAACACCACCGCGGTCCATATAAGGCATGCTGACGACAACATCGCCTAAGCGGATGTCATGGCGGGAGCTGGGAACGCCGCCCCCTATGCCAACTAGAAGACGCCATTCCACCGCCTGGAAGGTCCGAGCCAGGTCTTGGGCTGCCATCGCAGCCGCTCCTTTGCCTTGCTCTCCAGGTAGCCAAGCCAGCACAACATTGTGCCGTCCGCTCCTGCCCAACTTGTAGTGGTTTCGATCGTTTGGCTGCTTATCGAAGGTCATCTCGTGCTCTTCGTCGAGCATGTATCGGAAGGCGCTCATCTCGAAGTCCATCGCGAAAATCATAGCGACTTTGTAGTCGTCGACGGACATTGGTCTTTGAGAGCTTGTCGCCATCCTGAATGGCTTTGCTGTATTGATCTGAGACTTGAGAACGCAAAGGGTTGTTGCAAGAACGATGGAACAAGGAAGAGAAGGACCGTTATTGGGGTGCCCTTTCCCTAATGATTCCCTGTACAGAGCCTCATCAAACAATGTCAGCCGACCAGTCTGCCTACCTTCGCAGCAGCCACACCTCTTTGCCGCTCGCATTGACACTTCTTCCTCGCAGAAGTGCACTTTCAGGCTCGAAGGCAGGCGATCTACGACTGGTTGGCTGGCTGGCTACAGCCCATTGTGTGTGACAGTCTTGCCTGGCTGCATGTGGCTGATCCTGTCGGCTAACAGTCCAACAGGAGTGGCTGAGTATCTTGCAGCGGAGGGGTAATCAGAGATTCAAAAGTAAAGTACACCCTCAGAGTGAGGCTGCCTGTTTCTTGGCATCTCACCGCATGCGAGCCTTGTTCTGCTTCCGCGAAGCGTTGGCGCACTCAACACTTTCGCTGACAATATCAACGCGTGCGACTTAGAAACATAGGGATTATTAATAATCAGCTATAGAAAAAGGATCAATAGAAAACTTGGTATCAGTTGAGAATGCTCAGTTAGTACATGACTTTCCTTTAAAGGCTTGTCAAATGCTCCCACAAAGTTACCGCTAGGTCAGGTACTGTCAATTACTGAGGGGTGACGAGCCGGTTAAGACGACCTTCGAGATCTCGGAGGGGCTTATAGTGGACGCCTTAAAGTTTATGACTTGAGGTAATTATAATATATGCTTATATGTTCTCTTCTCTTTTACTATGTGCTGGAATTGGACTACCTAATCCATTCATTCACGGCAGACTATGAGCAAAAGGATGATAAGATGCTAACACTCCAGGACGCCGTAAAATTCCCCAAGGGAGCGAGTCGTGAATATTTTGTCGGCCTCGCGTGTATAGTCACTTGGCGCTAGGTAATTAATGCGAAAAAGTACCTCGACTGAGCACATGGACACCGATGTGGCTTTGCAGGAGCATGGATGGCCACACATATGTAAGGTGTTCAGGAGGTGTAGTGGATATGATTCAATGTGTTTTATATACAGTTTCGGGCACCTCGAGGCATCGTTCTCGACCTTTGTCATGAGAAGTCGCCGTACCATATGCTATCATCCGGTCGATCGCCCAACATCACACCATCCTGCCGACACATCCTTCTGTGTTCCTCATTCACACTCGTTCCAGACCCAATAACCTCATCTCCTCTGACCATCACCTGCATCACCATCCCCGCCGCCGCATGCCAAGAATTATGACAATGAAAAGCCCACAACCCGGGATTATCCAACACAACCCTCACTAAAGTCCACGCATACCCCTCTACCGTAACAACGTCTCTTCTCAAAGGGTTCTCAAGCACGTGACTGTTCTGCTCAAGGTAGGCGTTGACTTCGGAGGCGGTGGAAGGAGGGTAGCCGCTGCGTGCTTGGGCGAGGATGAAGAATTTGTGGCCGTGGAGGTGGAATGGGTGGGAGCCGTCGTCGAAGCTGTTGATTGCGATGTCGACTGTTCGAATGCCGTTTGTTTGGAGGACGAAGTCTTTCGTAGAATCGAATGGGTCTATGTTCATATGTATACCCTCAATGTCCGAGGATTGCGTAGTGAGATTGGCATCGAGCCAACGATGCAGAGAGGGATGTGTCATGTTTGCATGCCACGTCGAGTCATTGAAAAAGCCTCTTGATAACTTCCAGTCGCCAATCATGAAGTTTGCACGTAGGGATATGAAGTCATCGGCAGGTGGTGGCCTGTTATGCACAACAGGATGGAGAGCACTGGTGTTGAGGTCACGGCATATAACCTCAATAGCCTCTGACCAAGGTGTACTGGTAGGGGCTGTCGTCGTTTCTTTGTCATCTCTTGGCGAGCCGTATCGAATTACCGCCTTCAAATCAGGCTCTAAACGCTCATTCTCAGTGGTAAAGCAGTGCGTGACCATCCTCGTGCGCATCCAGAACGACTCAGCAGCCGTGCTATTCGCCTCAACCACGATACTATATCGTTGCGCCGGGAGGATATTCAGCCGATGAAACGGCTCAGGATGAACATCTGTCCCATCGACCTCCGTGACATGAAACTCATGTTGATCAATCTCAATCTGGAACTCGGCGAATGCCCCAACGTTGATGAAGCGTAGTCGATGTCGCTGGCCAGGAGCCAAGTATATCTCCGGAACCGCACGATCTGTCGTGTCGCATGGCCAGCCGGGGAAGTCTCTACAGTCTCGCAGTCCACGGCCGTTGATGAGTGCATTGTCCGGTACAGGCTCGTCGTTTTCGCTCCTCGGACGAAGATAGTCCATAAGCAATTCCGCAGTCGTATTATGATAGTGATCTTGAATCATGACCACTCGATCAGTGGCATAGTCAAGCTCATGCAACGTCTTCTCATCTTTGCTGTGGATGACCATTGGCCCAAGTAACCCATCCGATGCTTGAACAGCGTGATGTGCATGGTACCAATACGTGCCAGACTGTCCCGTCACCGTGAAGTTGTATGTGAACGTGTATCCAGGAGGAATAGCACACTGCGTAATTCCAACGCTGCCATCCATATCATTCGTGCCGTTTTGATACAGCCCGTGAAAATGTATCGAAGTCGCATTGACGGCGCGATTCTCAACGTGCACAATGATGCGATCGCCTTCATTGCACTCAACAAGTGGACCGGGGAATTGGTTGTTGATGAGCATCATTGATCGGTAAATACCGTCCGGGTTGAGTTGCCCATCCTGGATTGTCCAGAAATATTCGCGTGTCACTGGATTTGCGCCGAAATCCCAGTCTGACGAGAGCTCATATTCTGAGGCTGGGCGCAGTTGCGGTGTCGCTGGGACGTTCTCGTGGTATTGCAGCAGGCCAGGGGTTTTGCCATCGTCGTGCATTTCAGGCGCATCCTCCAAATTATTGACGTGGTCTTCATGTTTTGCCTTTTGTTCAGATTGCTCCGGTGTGAGATTGAAGACCAACGGGACGAGGGCGCAGATAGTCACGACGCTGACAACTAACAAGACAAGTCCCAGCAAGGATTTCCATGTCGGCCTCTTCGCATTGGCAGTGTTTGTTGAGGCCTTCTCAGCTTCCGAGGACTCGTCCTGAGTGAGGAACGGTCGAGCTTCGAGATCTGAGGCCTCTTCAAAGCTCAATTCCAAAGGGTCGTCCGAACTTCGTGGTGGCGTGCTGTCGTCCCTGACCAGCAGAGGCTCGTCGGTATCGTCGCCTGTGGTTGAGTCGGCCGCAAGAGCCATCGCATCGTCTTCAACTCTCTTCATTGTTCGCATAGACAGGCTCGCAGAATAGGCAGAACACAAGACGCAGGACAATCACATGTTCGCGAAAGATTCAAGACAAACACGTCAAAAACATTGGTCGCCTTCGATAGGGACCAACGAGAGTGGCAACGGGAGTGCGCTATTAGCTTGACTTACACAGTAGCTAGCCACACGCCTCTAGCTCGGATCATCGGCAGAAGATGCGCCACCCACATCTAGCCAGGGGATGCCGCATTCCCGAGAAAAGCAGGAAACTAGAAGTACACCATTACGGCACGTGTTGCTTCCCCGGAATACTATACGACGGCTGTTTTACAAGTGCCACACTTGAAGACCCTTTGACGTGGGGTGCTCCGATGTCCGGCTCCGTTGAGAACCCTTCGAGGTCCATCACTAGCAGGGTTCGTTGTAAGTTGGATCTGCAGAGGCAAATCGCTAAGTTGCGATAAGTGAGTGAAAAAGATGAAATTGCACGTTTTGTTGAACAGGTTCACCGAGTTGTGGATTGTTTGCGCCGACGTAGCCGAGTAGCTTCATCACGTCAGGATGGATGGATGAACCATTTGGGGAGAGTCTCTTCAGCTTTGAAGATCGCTTCGCCTCTACCTGTAACGTGAGCCACGTGCCATCCAGTCGTTCATATCGGATTACGAATATCGGAGCATCTAGTCTCTACGGCAAGCAGAGACAGAACTAGAGCAATTGACTCGCGTGAATCCACATCCTGGAGAGTTGCTCGTTACATCGCGTCGATTGCTATAAGACATCAGTGGCGCTCTTTGGCATTCCATTCTATCGACTGTAGACGAAAGGGTGTCACATCACTTTAACCTTACAGTTGGTCCCTGAAAAGAATTTGACCAAGGTTAGTTCGCTTCTTTCTGCCGAATGTCGAGGTTTCTGATCATCTCTGACCTCTTCCCAGGTTCACCGTGATACTCAGTGACCATGCGTTTCGAGATCACCACTCTACTGGCATTGGCCGCAGTGCCTCTCGCCTCAGCCAAGAAAGGATGTGCTACCAAGCCAGGCTGGGAGACTTCCTATACTGCCACTGGTACCGCTAATGTCGCTGCCGCCGCTGCGACAGCCAAGACGAGCAGCCCGACCAGCCACGTCAAGGGCGAGGCATTCGACCGCATCGTCTTCATCTGGTTCGAGAACGAGAACTTTGATCTCGCAGCCGGCGACCGTAAGTCTCCCTACCATCCCCAATCTCACTCATCGCATAAGTGACACCTGACTTACGTTGCAATAGCCAACTTCGCCCGGTATGCATCCAAGGGCATCAAGCTCACGAACTACTTCGGCGTAACCCACCCCTCCGAGCCAAACTACATGGCCGCCATCGCCGGCGACTACTTCGGCATGCAAAACGACGCCTTCAATCGCGCCCCCCGCAACGTCTCCACCGTCATCGACCTCCTCGAGCACCGCGGCATCTCCTGGGCCGCATACCAAGAAGACATGCCCTACTCCGGCTTCGAGGGTTTCGAATGGGTGAACCACCAGAACGGCCGCAACGACTATGTGCGCAAGCACAACCCCCCGATCTTGATGGATAGCGTGACATACAGCGAGGAACGTCTTTCTCAGATCAAGAACTTGTCTTTGATCGACAAGGAGCACTCTCAATTCCACAAGGATCTGAAGGCAGATAAACTCCCGCAATGGATGTTCATCACACCTAACATGACTTCTGACGGACACGACACATCCGCCACCGTCGCCGGAGAATGGTGCCACGCCTTCCTCGAACCCCTGCTCAACGACCCAAAGTTCATGAAGAACACCCTCGTAGTCATCACCTGGGACGAGAACGAAACCTACGCCGAAGCCAACAACATCCTGGGAATCCTCCTCGGCGACGCCGTCCCGAAACACCTGGTCGGCACCACCGACTCCAATTTCTACAACCACTACTCCGAGATCGCCACCGTCGAGGCGAACTGGCATCTCCCCACCCTCGGCCGCTGGGACGTTGGTGCGAATGTGTACAAATTCGTCGCTGAGAAGACGGGTGATAAGTTGCGCAAGTGGTCCAAGAAGGGCGACTTTACCGGTCATTTCTGGAATGCGTCGTACGCTGGACCGTTCAATGCCAAGGGTGGCAATCAGGAGTATGTTGCGCCCAACTTGAAGTTGGAGCATAACCACGCTGGAAGGAAGATCCTTGAGTCTGTGAAGAAGCAGTGGGAGCACAGCGACACGCCGACTTATTACAAGGACACGATTGAGCTGCCTGATGGCCTCAACCCGCCCAAGGGATATGCTCCCAGCAGCTAGACAACGGCTTCAGGTCAATCATTGGTCTCCTGGTTGCGCTGTGGTACATGGATCAATAGACAGGTTGAAAGCCAAATTAGGTGATGGTCACGATTGTGTAAGTGCCAGTCTTAGTCCAATTAAACATGACCACCATGAGCATCAAAACTTCTTAATTTTCCACCCTCAATTCTTCCACCCCCCTTCAATTTGCTGTCTCCGTGAAATAAGCTGCAACGAGAACGGTACGAGTCTTGCAAAAAGTCGTCGTCGCCGCATAGATGGTTCGCAGGCCAAGCTGTACATACTAGTAGCGACTAACACCATGTGTGCATGTGCTGAAGACAACCCCAAGCAAACCAATTATTTGCCTATCTCTTCCCACACTGATCTAGAAGTGATCCCATAAATAGTCAAACTCTGCTTACAATCAAACGCATTCAATTCGCTCGTCAAACGTTCCCAAGCCCCTGCCACTAAAGTTCCCCTGGACTAGTTGCCGAAGATCCGATCGCTGCCCATCCACCTTCCCAATTGCGACTCCATTCATCCCCCACGTGCGCTTTCTCGGCATTTCCAGAGGATCAAGGAGCTGCATCCAAAATACTCGACACATTGGGGTCGTCGGTGACGAACAGGGGAGTCTTGGTAGTAAGAAGCTTGAAAATGGTAATGACACACCTTTTGGGGCCGTATTGTTCAAGTGATGACCTCTTCGCCAATTGGCGACTCCTCTCTTCCGGATCAACCATGATTGTTTCGTTGAAAGTGACGAAACGGTGATCTGCTCATTTAACCGCGACAATTCTCTCTCCAACGTGTCTTGCGACCAATTCGTCAAAATGTTCTCAACAAGCAAGAACAGTCTCGGTCAAAGTCCGCAACTGACACGCATCCTTTCCGACTTCACCCTCGGCTTCTCAGATGGCCTCACAGTCCCATTCGCCCTCACGGCAGGCCTGAGCTCGCTGGGCAGCTCAAACACAGTCATATACGCTGGCTTGGCAGAATTATGTGCTGGTAGCATCAGCATGGGCATTAGTGGCTACCTCGCTGCGCTGGACGAGCTGCCCTGCCCACCGCCTGCTACAAACACCGGAAATGTACTTCCTGGCCACAGAGAATTGAGTGTCGGGGCAAGAGGAAGGGGATCTGGAGATGAGGAGGAGGCTCAAGGAATGTTGCGACGTGTGTCGAGCAGTGGGAGCAGCTCTCGTGTTAGTGCCGAGGAGAAGCGATATGAGAGCAACGACGAAGACCACGTAAGACGCTACCTCGAGCCTTTGTCATTATCCGACAAGACCATCTCCTTCATCCTGGAAGACCTCCGACTCCAGCCCGGCGGCCCTCCCAACGACCTTCTCCACGAAACAGCCGCTAGCCACGACTCGTTGCCCATAACACCCATCACCTCCGGCCTCGCCATATCAGCAGGCTATATCCTCGGCGCAATCATCCCCTTGACGCCCTACTTTTTTGCCCCAACAGTCGGGGTCGGTCTACAGTGGAGTATTGGTCTCTGCCTACTGGCTCTGTGGCTCTTCGGGTCAGGCAAGAGTTGGTTTCTGAGCAGTGAGAGAAGGCCGAATTGGCGGTTGTGCTTCTTCAAGGGAATGCAGATGATGGTGCTTGGAGGCGTTGCAGCCGCCGCGGCTGTTGTTTGTGTAAGGTTACTGGACTCTGATGGCGTTGATGAAGCCGAGTCAGGGTAGAAGAGACAAATATCTGTCTAAGATTGGTATTTCGCCCACAAAAGAAATATATTCCAAGAAGAATGATATTCCAGCATGAGAAGCGGACCTGTGGCTGACCGGCAAATCCCATCCCTTCCACCATCGCTGAGACCCTAACTCGTTGATGCATTGAACGCATCAAGAGCAGCCTGAGCCTGTCTCTTCTCATTCTTAATGCGCTTCTTTCTTTTCGCAAACTGCGCCATAGCCTCCCTCTCCTCAGCCTCACACTCCTGCTCCTCAGCCGTCAAGGCAGCCAGCGTACTCCGCAACAACCTGTCCATATAAGCATTCGGATCAATACTCTGCTCCTGCACCGTAGACGCCGGACTAAGTGGTGAGCCTTGAAACGAAGGAGCAGATTCTTCTTCGTCGTCCTGGGGAGGTGGTGCTTGTTGACCTTGGCGCTGGTCGCCTACCGGTCGCGTCGATGCTGATCTTGAACGGCAGTACTCTGCTCTGCGGAGGTGCCGGTTGAGCTGGTCCTTGCGGGCGAAGCCTTGCCCGTTCACATGGTGCTTACAGCCGCGCCGAGGGCAAAAGTATTTCTTCTTTCCGTCGGACGGGCCGTGCTGCTCGCGTTGGTGACGTAGCAGGGTGGTGCGTCTACCGAACGTCGAGGAGCAGCTATCGCACTGCCAGGACGTCTGCTTTTGCACCGCTTCAGAGCTGTTTAAATCCAATGTTAACAAAGAGTTCCCATCTAGTGCTTGATCATTCTGTTACCTGCTACCGGCCATCGCACCACGACCAGCAGTCAGTCCGGGGGCTCTTGGGGCAATTTCGACCAGCTGTGACGGGTGGGAGTTGCCTATAGGTAAAGGATGACCAGTGGCCTGAGGTCCAGCGCATTGCAAATCCCAGGCATGATTAGTGCAATCGGAATCCTGCGCTGATACACGCGGCAGTGCTTCTACAGAAAGCGAAAGCATGCTCGGGAATCCATCTTCTGTTCTCAATCCGCGAGCACCAACGTCCAGAGCAGGGTCTGGGAACAATAGTGGCCCATCAAGAACCTCATTCCAGAACCCAAGATTATCCAAGTCTGATCAAGACCTGTCAGCCACTTTCAGGACTCTCCCTGTGACGGGGAAAGTAACTTACCAGAAGTTGAGCCGTCATTGCCACTCGAGAGCAGCCAAGACAAATCCTCCAGGACCGGGGAGTTAATGAACATCCAGCATACTCCCCAAAGGACAACCAAGGCCGGCCATATTGTCCATGGCATTGTTAGGGAAGGTGGTCTCTTGCGCTTCATGAATTGGAGGTCGCCCTGGAACTTTTTGTTGTTGCTGTTCTTGAAGAAGGCAGTGGCGAAACTCGAAATGACCACCAAGAGCCAGGAGATATCGCTTTGTAATTCGTACGCCCTTGCGGTCTCTTCGTCTGCCCACCTGATCTCTGGAAGAGAGGCGTGGCTAGCTTCGATTCCTGCACAGAGTGGTGACTGGATCTGGTTGCTCATCTGAGCTGAAGGATTTCCATAGTCAGCCTGTTGAATCCCATCGTTGTGTAGACCGTGTGACAAATATTGATGGTAAAGTTTCCTGTTGATGAGCTCCGCAATTATTGACAGCTTCCCTTGGCTTAGTAGGCAATCCGCGACACATAGCCTGCGAATCGTAATGCGCCTAATAAATCCTTCTGATGTGTCGCAATTGGCAACATTTTCGCCACGGTAATATTCCCAGGAGTCGTAAAGCGTCGACATCTCAATTCCGAGCTTCTGCCAAGCGCGTTCATCCAGCACCATCAGCTCCATCGCACTGTCGACATCCTCAGAGCACGTAGGCTGATGTAGGCTCGGAAGGACCCCATGTTGGCTAGTCACTATACTGTTCTCTGCCTGTAGGACAAGCTTGATCACTGTGCCCGTCCCCCGAATCGATGTCGAGATACCGAGGTAATAGTGGTGGCAGTTTGGAATGATTGGGTCAGGTCCTAGATTGGACAGCAACTTCACCATCCTAGTGCTTTGGGCGAAGTGTAGTGGCTTGAAGCCTAAGCGTTTCGTAGGAGCAGAGACATCTGCACCAGCTTCAATGAGGAGTTTCGCCGCTTTCGGATTATCGAGTAAGACTGCATAGTGAAGAAGTGTCCAGCCTTGCGAATCTGAGGCTTTTGGATCTGTTCCTCGCTCGAGTATTAGCTTTATGGTCTTCAAGTCCCTCCTTTTGCCTAGGCCCAATACTGGGTCCCGAGATTTTAGAGCATCATGGTGCCTCATCGCTGTGCTGTACTCAATCACAGCATGGCGCAGCCTTTGGATGGGTTCGAATAGTCGTTGGGGAAGTGGGTAGTGTCTGGCACAAATGATGGTGCTAGAAGCAGGTCACGGGATCGCAACGAAGTGTCTGCTGCAGGTTCGATGTTGTGCTCAGGATAGCGGTAAGTTGGGCATTCCTGGTCGCTGTGAGTAAGGTGACGACAACTACTTTATACATGGTGTGGAAGGTGAGCATGGGGGTCAGCGACGCACCCCGAACGGAATGAGGTCTTCGGGGTGCTGCAACCAGCCAATCACTTGATGCCAGCAGACTGATCATGCGGCCGTCAGCCGTCTTGCTTTGTACCCCAAACCTGCCACACAGACCTTTCCTTGGAAGTAGGTACCGCCCCAGGTGAATTGTTCTGCCAAAGGCAACTGCGGAACGGTTGGAAGAGCTGATTCACCGATCATGGCCCTTGCCATGGATAATGAGGCGTTGGAGCCGTGCCCATATCATCATGACACCTCGCGTCTCGATTCTCGTTTCGGGGTGACTGCGAAGAGGTTCGAGGCGCCATAGTTGCGCGTACCTCATCACGTATAGGTCGGCACTTGCACCTTGGTCCTCATTCTGAGGTGCTGCATTGAGGTGCGAGGTGCATACCTCATGATAGACACGTCGTCATTCTTCATCGTTCTGCGGTCGGTGCGAACAGGTGTGAGGTGTTGAAGTGCCATTACCTCGCAACCAAAACACCCCGAGCCTCAACCTGGAACCTCATTCCTCGTTCTTGGTAGTGATGAGAGGTGCGAGGCACACTGTCGAGTTGGATGAGGAAGTAGTTCATGGCAAGTTTGGCATTGTATAAGTCGACATAAAAGTAGAGAATCTTTCATGATTCTTTCGGCTTGCCATTGAGCAGCAGCTTTCCATTCAGCCAAACACTCATTGAAACGCAAACGCAAATACACATATCACACATTCATTGCATTCAGCGGCCTCCAGCCATGCCCCACAAGACAACTCAAATAGCCAGCAATATGTCCAAGAAGGCCCCCAACCCTCAGAACGGGTCAGTACTCATAAACGGCCCCAAACATTATCTATACTAAGCCAACGGCACTAAATGCAACCATTACAGCGCTGCGCCCACCCGTAGCCAGCGCCATCAAGAGATTACTGCATGGGTGCCTGACAGCCCTTTTATGAGGTTCTCGATCGGTGACCCAGCAGCCAATGACACCAGGAGGCGTCAGCACCATGAGCATGTCAACAGCGTCATCGCGCATGTCGATAAAGTGCTGGGGATTGGGAAGGACGAGAATAAAGGCAAGTAATTTGACGAAGAGGGGAGATTCTGGGTATCTGTATAGATTTTACTGTGTTGTTCACCCGATTCACCCGACAACTACTGCTATGATCAGGATACCTTATACAGTACACCTGCTCCGTCACCTCACCTCACATGTTCTTGAAAGGCATCAATGTCTGGTTCTGTACCCGAATATCAATGCTTGCTAGTTGGTGCTTAAACTCAAGTCTATATATCGCCCGCTTTCACAACTAGGCATCTTTGTCTATCTCTGACCATCTGTAGCGGCAGAACCGTGCAATTCACTCGGCGCCGACCCTCCATCCAATTCACTCCGCACAACCGTCTGCCCAGCCCCAAGCTCTGTACTATACATCTGAACTTGCCCTCCACCCGGCTTGTACTCGAAATACTGCATCGGCTGTCCCTCTCCCGGAGTATAATATCCATGTGCTGGGTGTGACGGTGAAGATGAACTTAGAGAGCCTGCGACGTGCTGGTAACCTGACTGGCCGGTTGTCGCGCCGTTCAATTCAGTTGCGTTTTGTCGTCGAGAACGGCGTCGCAAGAAGAAGAATCCCGCGGCGAGTATGGCGATAATTGCAACACCGCCTACGACTCCGCCGACAATGGCCCCGACTGGAGTTGAAGAACCTTGATTGTCGCTATCACTGCCACTGCCGCCTTCCTCTCCATCTTCGCCATTGCCGCTCGAGTCTCCAGAATTAGATGCTATCGCACGTCAGTCAAACGACCCTCAATAGTCCATCACAGCAGCAACTTACCAAAAACATCCTGAACCTCCTTACTACTCCACTCCATCCCCCCATCCCCTCCCCATCATACCACTCCCTCACAGCCTTCGCAGGCCGATACTCCTCCGCCCTCGCATCAAACTCAGTCGCCCACTCCAAACTCGCCAGGTCAAACACCCCGATCCCATTGACCCAGGGATCATCAGTGACCCAGCCGGCACTCGTGTACCCACCGCTGGAGATGATCTGGCCTGTACCGATGACCGCGCAGGACTGGTAGTATCGTGGCGGACTGCTGATGTTGACGCGTAGCCAGTGGAAGGCTGGGAGGGAGAGGATCCAGACGTCGTCGAGGTTCTTGTCGACGTTGTTCCGTCCGCCGTATACGAAGCTATAGTCTAGTCAGCACCGTCGCATACCTCTACCTCAACGAATCGAGTTAGGGCCAAGGTCGAGCTTACATCTCATAGGTCGCATTGCCAGTCGAGTTAGATGCATGACCAGCAACACAATGATCCCATCTCCCCTTTGGCGTATCACCCGTTGTCTCCTGCCAAAGCCACCTCTCATTCTTGACATCCCAGAACGTGATATTCCTCATGCTCACCGCCTCTCCATTCGCAGTCGTATCAGGCATCGTCGACTTGCCCCCAATCGTAAACACATACGACCCATCCCCAAACCCGGAGACACAAGCCGCTCTCCCCTTGACGTAGCTTCCGTAGGACGGCGCCATGTCCGACAGCGACCTGTTGCTCCATTCCTGACTGGCGAGATCGATCGTGACCATGCCTGGTACAGGAACCGACACAGACGTAGACTCAAACTCGCGGTCCGAGAAGGGCGTGCCAGAACCACCGATGGAGAAGGCCTTCCCATCGCATACGGTGCTTGCACCACCTGCATGCCTCAGAAGACTGTTATAGGCCGAGGGGTTCGCAGGTTGCGCAACAGCCCATTCACCCTTGCCGCCATCATCCGAGTCAAAGGACCACATCTTGGGATTCGCGGCCCCATCAGGTAAGCCAAACAGGCCCTGCCCATCCCACTGATATAGTTTCTTCCCATCAGGATCGGCCCAGACGGTGTTGTCCTTGACGTGAGGTTTGTCGCCGCGATCGATCTCGGTAAAGGCGATGGTCTCATTGCTCCAGCTACTTTTCAGCGAGACGGAGAGCGTCTTGTTGCCTGAAGATGTCAACCGATGTGATCACCAAGTGTTTGAGGTGGCCATAAAACTCACTTTCGCGGGATAGCCGCACATCTTGCTCTCCTAGAACATACTGCGCTACTTCACCTCCCTCGAAGTACAGGTAATCCCCAAGGACAGCGACTTTGAACCACAATAGAATGTCAGCCAATCGCTCCCCCAAAGCTTCGACCTTGATGATCAAGAAAGAAGATAAAAATGCGAGTGGTTCGTGGACTTACCAGCACCGATTGCTCGGCGTCTAAAGTCGGTGGCATCGGGCACTTCCTGCTGCGCCGCTGCCAGCGAACAAGCAAGCACAAGCCCAGCGGCAAGTCTGCAACCCACAAACATGACGCTCACAATGATGCGCGGTCAAGAAGTACAGAATGACTATAATAAAACAAACAAGGAACAAAATCAAAACACACCAAAGAATAGAAAGGGACAAGAAAAAGCTGTCAGAATCAAGGAGAAGAGGGGAATGGCTTTGACACCACGGCAATAAGGTGCACTTGTTTCAAGATGGACTCCATGCGGCGGTCGCGCGGAAATCCTGAGAGGCTATTGGCCGGACTGATCATAATCTCCAGAGGGGGATCAACGAAGGATTCCTTCACGCGTATTAGCAGTCCCCTGGTAGGGCTGTTGATGCATCGACCAAGCGCTAAGCCATCTTCTCCCCCAGGGCAGTGCACTAATTCATTACTAGTACTTTGGCACCCTCAACTGGAGGGGCTGAGTGGCCACAGGCACAAATCCCTGTTTAAGCACCTTAGTCGTGGTGATCTTGGCGGCGCAGTACATTCGGTGCCGAGAACTCGGTGCCGAGAGTGGTGGAGTACCGTCCGGATCGTTGCGTGGCTCGGCATAGTGCCGTCGGAATAGTCTAACATAGATAGATCTTTAGCTTTCATCTTCATCAAATCTAAGTGCATATAGCTAACTTACATAAGTTTTCTTTTATCTTGATCCCTGCCACCTTTGCACGATGTTCGCACAGCTTTTAGCGATAGTCAGGCACGTATCTTAGTTCAAAGTTGTAGACAAGATAAGGTGAGTTCTAAGTCATATGAGACAAGCTTAAATTAGACATGCGGAAACAGTAGCGTCCACTCAACCTGCTGGAAAGCCTCCGGCGGCATCCGTCTAAGACTAATAAACACCTGCACTGTAATAAGCACCCTCACCACGAAGTACAATCCAGCAGGCACGAAGAACCACAGACAATCCGGAAACCGCATCTTATACCCCCCACCAGTATCCATACCCAACTTCGCAAATCCCTCCTTCCAGCAGATATACACCTCTGCGGAGCCATATACAGCTAGAAGCAGCCACATCACGCAACAGCCAACGCGCCACAGCAACAGTTCGAGTTCTGTGGGGAAGGCGTAATGCCAGTCAACGAAGTGAAGGGTTGCAAAAGTCGCGGTCGCGAGGCCGAGTGTGAGATGCTGTCGGAAACCAAGAATTTGAGGGTCTCTGTCATTCGGGATCCGGTCCATGCGTGGCCGCTGAAGGCCTAGCCAGAAGATGAGGCGCAGGGCATTCAGTGACCACTTTCGGGAGATGTAGGCGTTGGGCTCGACCTCGTCTAGAGGCAGCTGGACGGGAAATGAAGTACCAGCTGAAATGCTCTCTGAATCGAGAAAGGCATGCTCGGCCTCTACAACAGTAAATGGCGCCTTTGTCCCTGTTCCGTCGTTATTATAGGTCGGTCTGAAGTTTGTAGTCTGTAGTCGGATAATGAACGGTTGTTGAACATCTAACGGCTTCGCATGCCAGAAACGCAGAGTCGCAAGTGCAGTCAAAGCAAGAGCCACACTAGCCAGCTCGATAGGCGTAATAGCCAGGCCCTCTGCACTCCTTGCAATAATCTGAACTGTAAACCAGGCTGTCTGAGCCACAGCTAGCACCTTTGTACAGATATCGGCCTTGCTCTTATCCCTAATTTCTCGTGTCGTGATATCTGGAATGCCAATATGTCCGTTCTGGACCATCCAGGCAATTTGTTTCGCAGTAATCGGGAACGGTTCGTCGTCGGGTAGTTTGAGCAAAATGCCTCCCATGTCTGCAAGAAAGGCATGCGATAAAGTCCACTGATGTGGGTCAGCACCTAGATTCCTCATCGCCTTGACGGATCGTTTTGCAGAAGACCATTGGCCACAGGCAAACATCATAGGGACTTCGGGTGCTAAAATGCCAAGCAGAAGCCATCGTGCTTTTCGCCAGAAGATCGTCTTGAAGGTGTCGCTTTCGGCCGGGACGTTGAGGTGAAGCATAGACCAAAGACAGAGAAAGACAGTCGAAACGCAACTCCAGATAATGTCCATTGTCCCTCTTTCTCTGGGGCCTGGGCGCCAGCCCTCGAGGAGGTTTTCGGGGACGCTCGACATATTCGTAATTGCTTAGCGCAACATCAACGGCCAGCGTTGCATATTTGCAGGTGAGAAGAAGAAGCATTACTTTTCATTCTAATTACCAGCAGGCTCTGGGAGACTTCATAACATATTCTCAACAACATGGGCGCCTGAGCGAGCAAGAGGCGACTTTCTCTGAAACGCCAAAGGCTGCAGCTCGCCTAACAACCCAAGAATGTTGACCACCATGTTGGTTGTACAAATTCTCAATCCGGATAATGAAGCATTGAAATGTACAGCGACCAACAAGTCTGGCAGGGAAAATGACACAGCGGCAAACATGCCGCCTTCAGGGCGTCTAATCATGGCATGTGATAGGCGCCGGGGTGGTTGAACCCCTGCTGTTTTTGCTGCAGCTGTTACGCGCTCATCAGCTGCCCGCACAAAGGTGACCTGATCATCACCACATCTTCCAATTATGCGAAAAAGGCCTCTTTCCTCATCATGCCTCATCGTCTGCAGACAGAAATAGTTATTCAAAACCCTGGCAGATAAAAATCCAGACTCCCAGGCCTCCTCAAAGCCGACCAGAAGCTTGCGCTCGACCACTCGCAAGGCACGCATCGCGAATCAAGTCACCGAGAAACGGTTCAGACTGTGCTACACTGTACTTACTGAAGCAATCCATAATGTTGTTCTGGGCTGTTTACTGGCCGCCTACCTTATGGCAGTGAGAGCCTTGAGGTACAGGCGCATGCATTCTACCTTGCTGCGCTACCGCCATCTCACTACTAGCCCTGAAGCCTTGGGACACATGACCTTGCAAGAAGCCTTCGACATTCAGCTGGACCTAGCCGAACTCGAATTTCCAACTACCTTCTCGGTATCAATCTTCTTTGCCCTATTCAAGGTAAGTATTCAGAGATAGGATAATGGCAAACCTATGAGCCTCCTGCTGACCAGCGGCCAGACATATGGCATACCCTCCATATCCCAACTTCTCAGCCGCACAGGCGAGCTCGCAGGACAAACAACAGCCTCAAAGCGCGCAGCGGATACAGGTGTTTTACTCACCGAGCTTGTCCTCAATCGTCCTGGAACAGACAGAAACCTCGATGCTATTGCACGCATGAACTGGCTACATGACCTCTACCGCAAATCCGGCAAGATCAAAGACGACGATATGCTCTACACCCTCAGCCTCTTCGCTTTGGAGCCCATGAGATGGACGAAGAAACTCGAATGGCGAGATCTCAATGATCTAGAGCGATGCGCCATGGCTCTGTACTGGAAGAACATGGGCGATGTCATGGGCATTTCGTCTGCGCGGCTGCCGTCCTTTGCCAGCGGCTGGACAAGTGCATTGGAATGGTTGAAGGAGCTGGAAGTCTGGAGCAATGATTACGAGGCTGAAAACATGGTGCCCAACCCGACGAACCGAGTTCTGGCCGATGCGACGATCGGCATTGGTTTGACGAATGTGCCTCGCTGCCTACGACCTTTGGGTACGCAATTTGCATCCGCACTGTTGAGCCATCGCTTGCGAAGAGCAATGATCTACCCAGAACCACCCACCTGGGTACAGACGACTCTCGACCTCGGCATCTTTCTTCGAAAGCTCATCCTCAGATATCTCTGCCCACCACGGCCTCAATTCATGCGCCCAGTGTGGTTCTCCAAGGCCGACCTCAAGACAGGCAAATACCACGCCGAACAGTACATCGGCCTTCCTTGGTACGTCGAACCGTCATTCTGGCGCCGATGGAATCTGAATTCGTGGCTTTTGTGGCTCACTGGAGGCCACGTACCGTCAAAAGCCACACCGGAATACCGTCCTGAAGGATACAAGATCCAGGAGCTTGGACCGGTGCATTTGGAGGGTAAAGGGCTGAAGGAGATGGAAGCGGCGAGAGGTGTAATTGCCAAGCTGCAGGGTTGCCCATTTCATATGAAGAAGTAGACAGATCTAGGGTGCAGATAATCAAGTGTCACAATTCACTGAGACAACTGTGCAAATAATGATGAAATGAATAGAACCTAGAAACCATGGTGCGCCAACTCCTGTCATAAAGGCTTACCAGCCATATAAATCGAAACCCAATTATGCCGCGCGATCAAGAGTCGCACTCCTCATCATCGTTCTCGTGGTATTTTCCATCATCAAAACCCGTTCCAGGGCCCTCGTACTTCCCCTCGTGCCACGAGCCATCGTCCGGAACAGGTACAGGAGCATGAGCGCCACGCTTTCCATACTTCTCCTCGTCGTACTTTCCGTCATCAAAGCCGGTTCCGGGACCCTCATACTTGCCCTCATGCCATGAGCCGTCATCCGGAACGGGGACGGGGGCATGAGCACCGCGTTTCCCGTACTTCTCCTTATCATATTTTCCGTTGTCGAATCCTGTACCAGGGCCCTCATATTTTCCCTCATGCCAAGAACCATCGTCAGGAACTGGAACGTGTTCGTGACGCTTCCCATACTTCTCCTCGTCGTATTTGCCGTCGTTGAAAGGTGTACCCGGGCCTTCGTACTTGCCCTCATGCCAAGATCCATCATCGGGCACGGGGAGATGCTCATGGCGCTTTTCCTTGCCATACTTCTCCTTGTCGTACTGGCCGTTATTGAATGGGGTTCCGGGACCCTCATACTTCCCCTCGTGCCAGGAACCATCATCAGGGGTAGGAACATGGTGGTCGCGGCGAGTCTTTCCATACTTCTCCTTATCGTATTGGCCATTGTTATACGGCGTTCCGGGGCCTTCGTATTTGCCTTCGTGCCACGAACCATCGTCGGGAACAGGTAGGTGCTCGTGCCTCTTGGTCTTCCCGTACTTCTCCTTGTCGTATTGACCGTTGTTGTACGGAGTGCCTGGGCCCTCGTACTTGCCCTCATGCCATGAGCCGTCGTCGGGCACAGGCAAGTGGTTGTCCCGCTCAACAGGCTCGACAGACCTCTTGCCGTACTTGGACTCATCGTATTGGCCATTGTCGAAGCCGGTACCAGGCCCCTCATACTTTCCAACACGCCACGAGCCGTCGTCAGGCTTGGGCGCAGTGGGCAGAGCGAGAGCCGTCACGGCGAAGGCGAGGATAGTGTAAGAGTAACGCATCTTGATGTTTTTGTTGGTCGACAAATGAAATCGACAAAGGAAAGGACAAAAGAAAGGTAGTAATAAGAAAGGAACTACCAGCCAGAATTGGTAGATCGGATGAGAAGGTGTTGTAGGAAGTGGTGATAGCGTTGTGGAAAAGGCTTGATGAATTGGATTGGAGTTGTTTGTGATTGTTGTTGATGATAATAACCTCAAGTACTCGAGGATGCAGACTCTTATATACACAGATTAATCTCGGATCAACCAACATCTCAAGCCATGATTCCAATATTCCGTACCCAGCATCTAGCCTCACCACAGCCATCGCCAAAGCCTCACCTAGGCAGGCTCCCAAGTCGCTCAACATAGACAGCGCCCCAGCCCGGTCAGCATTTGGCGGCCCGTCAGGCTGTCTCGGCAATCCCTACATCCTTGTCCTGCAAGCTACTCAAGGCTCTAGTCGCTCATGTCAGCACCAGCACCGAGGAGCCTGGCCTAGGAACCAGGCCTGGTGTGGTGCGGCGCGGCGCGGTTCTATTTTTGGGTCGCGAGCGTGGCGGGGTCGCTCGGTTGTCAAAGCCACTCCCCAGAATTGCCTATTTGGGAAAGTACAGGATCGGCCTCGAGGATGGCCGTGGAGGAAGCTGGAAATGATCAGAATCCTGTCAAAAGAATCAGTTATGCTTGGATTATTACTGGGGAAAGAATCGGGATCAATCATTGACGTGTAGAGATGCTACTGGACGAGGAGGGCCCAGGGCTGCGACAATGTTTGGGAGGTTGCTGGTACCGAGCCCAAGAGCCACCTCGCCAGGAATTACTCGTGCCAGGACTACACCTTACGTAGGAACACACCGCCTGATACCAATCCTTTTAGTCGGGGGTATTTACGTGGGCTCTTGTCGATGGGGTTTGCATTACACTCTCCTGGGCAAGCAACATATCCAGCTTGCCGATTTCTATCAAATTCAATTGGAGGCCACCGCAACCCTGAAGCTGTGTGACTATGCATAGCCCATAGCCCCAGATGGATCTGCTTGATAACGATCAGGAAATCTGACACATCCGTGCTGCATGTGTTGTGCTTCGGTCATCAGCTCGTATCTGATACGGTGAGAGCAGGAGTTTCCCCCACTCACGGCCTCGGCAGTCCCTGATAAATCAAGCAACGTTTGACAACTAAAGCTACAAGCCTACTTACGATAGTGTAGCAGTGAGATCTAACACGTGCGCTGAGGCCTCCGCGTGCTGACAAGGTACTGCCGATCCCAGGTGCAGCTGTCAGCAATCCCGCCCACAAGGCTAAGCAGGACTCCCGCATCCGGGCATATGCCAGATCACTCGGTGCTTACTTTCCCGAGCCAAGAGCTCGTATAACACCCAATGTGGCATTGCCACCTCACCTCCACGAAGGATGAGGACAGACGATTGATGGGCATTATCAACCCAGCCTCAGAGCGACGGATTATCGCAACATATTCAGCCTTGGCACGAAGGAGCAAAAGTATAATCTAAGAATAACATTAAGAGTCCGCCGCAGAGGAGCAAGAACATGGGCTGCGGTCAAGAGCAAAGACGCATAATGCAGAAATTCTAGTCCTACATGTAAGGGTATATCCCTGTTCCCAGAAAACCGAAATCAGACCAGGCAAAACCACCGCTTCCGCTCCCTCGATCCTTCATCAAACATGAAAATAAATGCACGCCATGGGCCGACGTTCCTCAAATAGTCTATCACTAATATGCAACCTACTCTGCAATCATTAGTCTTAGTCTTAGAGTGGCACTGAAAGGACAATCATACCGAGCACAACTACCAGAAGCTGCACCAACCAATGTAGTGCTGACACAAGTTCTCCAGTTTGGTGGCCTCCAAGATCAGCTTGTTGACCTGGTTGATGACATCCAACTCCTCATTGTTCTTGAAGTCACGACCAGTCAACTTCTGGCTGACGCGATCGAGCACCTCCACAGCTCTTGCGTTCTGGCTCTCCGCCTCCTGGGCGCCGTTGGCAAGGTGGCTGTCGGTGGCCGCAGAGCTATTCGTGCGCGCACGGGATCGGGCGGTTGGTGGGGGACCCGGCTCAGCCTTGAGAAGCTCTGTTGGCGCCACGTCAGAATCGAGGATTGACTGGCGTCTGGCGCGGGCGCCGTTCGGACCAGCAATCGCGGTTTCGCGCTCGGAGTTGAAGGTGGGGCCTGTGGGCGAAGCGACGTTCGTGAGGCGCCAGGTGAGGAGAGGGTCGTGAATGAACTGCGCATCAAATTAGCATTACAGCGATCCGGTATGAGGACAAAGGCACTTACAGCTTCCAGAACTGCCATCACACTCTCTTTGTTTTCCCTCAGAACTCTCATCACATGTTCACAAGTGATTCTGAAACTGCCTTCGATGTTGCTAACCTCCATGGCGTAGGTCAACATACGAGTCAGCCTGAAGGGAACCCGCTCGGGGTATTTCTCGCGTTTCATGGCAACCTCGAAGCAGTCACCGAAATCGATGTGGATGATCTTGCCCGTAATACGATCAAGCATCAAGTTGGACGGGTGACGGTCACCAAGGCCCAGGATGTAGCCCACCATGGACATTACACCAAGTGAGCGAGTATAGTTGGTGCGCCTTTCAAGCCATGCCTCTGAAGACTTGGACTTGAGCCAGAGTACACGGTAAAGATCCTGACCAGTGGTGTTGTCGAGAGCATATCCAAAGACTTCGACCTTCTGCATCAGTGTTAGGTTGTCGTAATCGGGAGCCATCTGAAGCATGATGCGATGCTCGATGTTAAGGAGGATCTTGCGACTCTCCCGATACTCCCGAATGAGGACATGTAGAGTGTCACTGTTCGGCACCCAGCCCAACAGACCAGAGTTCTGTGACAAAGGAATAGCTGGATATCTTTGGATGTTGAGATGACGCTTGTAGCATTCGGAATCATTGGAGAGTAATGTGTTGCAAAGGCCGAACAGCTGCATGACTCTCTCGTCTTGACGAATATCCTCGTGACCCTTGAGCAAGAAGGCATACGAAACACCGTCGCTGCCGTTGATGTTGAGCTTTCGTGGGCGCTGCTTAGAGTTGATGACGCTGAAAGTGGTCTCGAAAGACCCAATCTTAACGATGGGTTGACCACTGTGGTATGTACCTGGCACAGCCAAATCGAGATCCTTCGCGGCCAGCAGCTTCTCGGAGCAGTATGTCAATTCAAGACTGGTAACCTGTGGCAGTTGTCGTGAGATGCGTCGGAAGACCTGGTAGTATAGATCCCAGGCTTGGTTGAGGTCGTTGACATCCTTGCTTGTTTCGTATTGGCGGCACCAATCATGTGCCTCCTTGAGATCGCGACCAAAGGCCTGCGCAAATGAAGTTTCACGTAGAGTTTCGGGACCACGATCCAGCATATCGTGAAGCGGTGCAAGCGTTGCAAACATGCCTTCGATATTGTGGTCACCGAAGTAGAGACGGGATGCCTCCTCAAGACCTTCGTGCCAAAGTTCGTGCCACAGCACCGCAACTCTGATAAGCTCATGACTGACAGTATCCGCCTGAGCGACCAAATTCGCGCTATGTTGGCGCATGCTGTCCATGATCTGGGCAGCAGACCTTGACCTGCGTGTGTTCTGCCAGGACTTCATAGCTACTGTCAGAGGATACACCAGGGCTTGAGGGTGAGCACGCCCAACATCAGCGAGCAGATTGTGCACGGACGCTTGGACGCGCTTGTTCGGCTGGTTAATTCGGGCAATCAGCTGTGGAATGACCTCGAGCCAGGTGTCAATGCTGACATGCGTGAAGCCTTCCGTCACAGCATTGTTGACGTCAGGGCTACCGCCATGAGTGAACCAAAGTGTCAACAGACGAAGGGTATCTTGCAGCGAACTGCCAGCCGACAGGGATATCGACTTGAAGAAGCCGCGCACCGCAGGAACGACGTGGTCAATGACCATGCTGGGGTTGGCTCTTGATATCTGCCCATCATTTCGAGAAGACAGAGTCTGCACGATCTCGAAGTTGGCCAGTGCCCACGCGTGCCAAGCCTTGTACCACTTGGGATTGCATTTGGTAGCGTGCGCGTAGGATGTGAGGATATCCTGGACATGGGTGTACTGCCAATCGTCCTTGTTCAATGCGATGAGCCATTCACCCTGGCGGAGATAGCACTTGGCCAGCAAGACTGTTTGGTCAAACAGAGCTCGCTGCGTGCTTGGGCTGACCATGTTTCGGTCGGTGTGGTTTGCGAAGCCAAGCTCAGGCGAGAGGTTTACTTCGCCACCAGCCTGGGCCGCAAGATGTGCCTTGGCCACGTCGAGGCGATGAGCTGTGTCATTGGTGAACTTGCGGAGGCAGTACAGAGTCTTTTCGGACACGCCCTTTTGTCTCGCCGCTGGCTGTTGGCCAAGCTCCCACTGGTATTTGAGGATGGCGTAGATGACCTGGGCGGGAATATTGCGAGGCAGCCCCGATGCCGGCCTCTCCGTCCAATAGGGGATGATGGATTCGAGGGGCGCCTCCGTGCCCACAAGAGACTTCAGTGACTTCTCTGCAAGGCCCATGCGACCAGACTTGCGGCACAAATTGGAGAACTTGATCCACATATGCATGTTCTCGCTCGCAGGCATAACGAGAGCGCGCAAGCGCAGCATCCTCTGCCAAACCTCCACATTACGCTGACAGCCCTTCAGTCTGGTCTCCCACGTTCGTCGCATAACAGCTTGCTTCTTCTCGTCTGACTGCTTGTACACAACAAGCTCCTCGAGCTCAGCCAGCATCTGCACGCGCACGACAACCTGGTAAGCACGGTTGTAGGACTCGCTGACCAAAGCGCTAAGCTCAGTATCCAGGCCTTCACGCGCTTGCTGGACACATGACAGAGCCTCGCGATACTGGTTGCGATGCAGCGCCAGGATTGCTCCAAAGAAAGAGCGATCGGGCGAGTTGCGTTTGAGGGAGGAGAGGTAGTTGTCCATAGCGTCCCACTTCTCCAAACCCCATGCCGCGGCCGTGGCCAAAGGAGCGATCTTGCGCTGGACCTCGGGAGAGGAATTCGCCCAGGTGTTTCCAGTGAGTGTCGCCAATGCATCCCATTCGCAGAGAGCATGCAGACAGCGCATTTTGCCCATAACAATCTCAACTGGTACCGGTTGGTCCTCTGGGATCTCCTGCTCGCGCTTGTTGTAAGCTGCAAGAGCCTCTTCCCATCTCTCCAACTTCTCGAACCACGTCTCCCGCAGTTGGATGCCCTCCTTATAGAGCTGTGCCTTGCGCAGGATACCGATGGCAGCGTCAGATTGCTGAAGTTGGTTGTTGATGACGATAAGAGCCTCGACTGCGCCACTGCTCTGATCTTGGAGGAACTCGAGTTCCTTGTAGTGGAGAGCTTTGGCATAGGCGTGACAGCGCGCAGCCTCACGTCCAAGAACGCGAATATCAATTGGAAGTGCCTTGTCATCGTGCTCCATGAACTCGGCTAGGTTGAGAAGCAATCCAAGCAAATCTGGTGGAACATTCTCTGACTTAATGGCGCTCTCGATGTTGTGGATGAGCTCATCCTGGAATTGCTCATACAGGTCACTCCAACAAGAGACAAAGGCCGAGTTGAAGAGATCGCGAGCAAGGGGTAAGTAAACACTTGCCAAACTTGCACAGGCGCGCAACGCGTTGTTTGGTGATTCTGTGAGTAAGGTCGTGCTGAAGCGTCGGAGCCATTCTTGCCAATCTTCTTTGGTAGACTTGCCCTTCGTGTCCCATGCTGCCTTCAAGTGGATCGCGTTCATTTCAAGCTTCTTTGGCGCCAGATCAGCGAAGGGCGACTCGTCAAGGTCATCCGCGAAACGTGGGCCGGAGCTCAAATCCTGAGGCAAGACTTCGCCTTTCTGCAGCTTGCTGACGAGCAGCTCATAGTTCTGGTGCTGGATCTGGTGCGCTGCAAGGACTTTGTTGACGGTGCCCATGAAGTGGATGTAATCCTTGCCGAGCTGTTGGATCAAGGCGCAAAGAGTATCCAATGCCGCCAGCCGCAGCGTGGCATCGCTAGAGTCAAGAATGCGAGTGAGAGGGTGGATGATCTTGGATGCATAGTCGTTCAGGTTGACTTGTCGTGATATCCTTCCGATTGTATCGATGGCTTGCTTTCTAAGGAAGGTTGGTTGACCTTGTTTCTCAAAGGTTCGAACAATGACCGGGATAATCAAATGCATGTACTCTTCAGCACTTGCCCCGAAGACGAGGAAGGCGTGTAGGACCTTTTCGGACGGCGTGCGCTTCGGTGTCAGGTCTTTCTCAAGGACTCCAAGCATGAGAGGGAGAAGGCCAGCGAGGTAGATCTTGAACTCGCCCTCCAGTGACCGCGAGATCGCCTCCACCAACGAGAGGATAGTTGTTTGGAGCGACGGAGACTTATTCCAATACTCGCGAAGAGTGTCCACAATCTCAGGGAGATAGTTTCGAATGTGCTGACGAACGATACTGACAAGCGTTGCCAATTGATTGAAATATGATTCCAGTCGGGTCGACGACGAAGAGTGAATGACCTGCAAGAAGGCCGGCACGATCCTGTCAAGGAAGGACACGCATTCCAATCCCAAGGTTCGGAAAATGTTCATGATGGCTTCAATGACAGACGCATGATGTTGAACGAGAGACTGGTCTCGGAGAATTTGTAGCAGAGCGTTGATAACGACGGTGGGGAAGTATTCTTTGTTGGATGGGGTCAGACCAGTCATCATCAAGGAGATGTCGGTCATCTGGCTTGTCTCAGCGCGTCGTTGCAGATCAGGAGTCTGCTCCTCGACCTGTTGGTGTTTGTATGGATCAAGTGCACCAAGAATGCCCATGAGCTTGATCGTTTCCTGACGCAATGGCCCTCGGTGACCTTCGGTACGAATGATGCTTTGTAAAATCTCAAGGAGTTGAGGATACTCGAGGTAGGGCAGGATGACATAGCCAGAGTTGCTAGCTAACTGGCCAAGTGCATGCAGCGCAGCTTCGCGCTTCGGAGTTGAGCTTTGATCTTGAAGCGCATCGATAATGATTGGCATGAGACGATCCTTGTATGGGAGCATGTCCTCGCCTCCGACGGTTGCAAGCTCACCAATCGCCTTAAGAATGGTCGCTGCGACAGATGGCGTCGGATCCCGAGCTTTAGGCAGGAGCACAGAGATCATCGGCTCGACGTAAGGCTTGATCAGTGTCTGGGCATTCTGGACCAACAAGCTGAGCAGCTTGGCACTCTCCTCCTTATTCCTAGCAACATCAGAGAACTCAAGCTCCGTGAGCATTTGAATCAAAGTTTTTCGAAGAGACGGAATGACGTATGCTGGGTTGTATCGCGCAAGTCGCCCAATGATCGATATGGAGACCTCACGGATGGCGAAGTTCTCGTCGTTCAGGGCAAAGAACAGGATGCGGATGTTCTCGGCCTTCGCCAGATGGCGGTCGAACCGTTCATCGAGCGCAGCCAAGACTGTCTGCCGAATGTTGGCTTCGGGGTCTGAGACACCCACAGTCAAGAGCTTCTCAATGACATCGCCTACCACTTGCAGAGCGTGGTAACTCTCCTGGTTGACAATCGGATCTTGGACATATAGCTGACAGCAGGTGAGAGCTGCCGCCTCTCGAATCTCTGGATCCTCGTCTTCGACATACTTGATAGCCACGTCTCTGACGAACTCGTTGAGGACGTGACCGGAGAAGTCGAAGCTTCCCAACGTGTTAAGTGCGAGCTTAACCTCAGCTCTCCGGTGCTCATATGCTTGGGGGTCTTTGGCGTCCTTCGCAATTATAGGAACCGACTGTAAAGTGTTTGGTTGAGGCGCTCCAAGCGGCTTGAATGGCTCGCCACAAAGAACCACGCTCAGCATGTCAAGCAATCTCTCTTGAATGATCGGCTTGACAGGCGGAATGTAGAAAGCCATATCAACGAGGGCTTGTGTGAGTTTGACGGTGAGGTCGCAGGCAAAGATGGGGTCCAAAAGAGCCTCCATGTATTTGCTCAAGGTTTGACCAACTGCAACGGCCAGGCGACTGATACAGTCGAAGACAGGGTCGACGGATCCTCGTTTCCGAGACTGCACGCTAAGTCCCTCTCGTACGTAGATCAGAACACCATCAAGGTATGGCGCGATGGCA
This sequence comes from Sarocladiaceae sp. CBMAI 1973, assembly GCA_021347865.1. Taxonomy (NCBI): domain Eukaryota; kingdom Fungi; phylum Ascomycota; class Sordariomycetes; order Hypocreales; family Sarocladiaceae; species Sarocladiaceae sp. CBMAI 1973. Next base: position 69,181 of record WNLN01000060.1, on the reverse strand, counting down.
CTCTTGACGGAGTTGGCGATGTTTCCGATTGCAAGGAAAGCGTCGTTACGCTCCTTGTCCTTCTTCAACATGCCAGACAGGTAGACCATGAACTTGTGCAACCACGAATGCGCAAAGTCATTGGGGGCATAGCTTGCAAGATCTGGGATCAGCAGAACCACTGTCTTCCGAACCGTAGGATCCCTGTGTGCCTTGTGCTTGAAGACGATATCGCAGGCCTGTTGATAATGGTCTTGCATGAACATACCACCTTGTTCGAGCAGCTCTTTGAGAACCAGCAGGGAGGCGTGGACAGACTCGATGGTGTTCATCCGCAGGCCCTGCTTCGCTTCGTTGTAAATCTTGCCCATCCATTGCTGCTTCATGTCCTGGTCTCGCTCGCGAATGATGCGGAAACAGGCACTAACTGTCTCAGCAGACGTTGCACGAATGAGCTGGCGGCTGTCTCTAAGGCCAACCCAGATCCATTCGAACATGGTCGGAATATACTGGTACATCAGAGTTGGAGCGTTGCGAGCGAGCTCCCTAAGCACAAGCACGGCGCTGTATCTCCTCTCTTCAACACGGTCGTTCTGAAGCCATTCGAGTGCGGTGTTGACCTCTGAGTCGACAAGCTCAGAGATCATGGAGCCACCAGGTCGGCAAAGCTTTCCAAGAGCGATGGCTGCCGGTTGCATCGGGTTGATATCTTTGCCTCGTAATATGGTCTTCAAGTTCTGAGTGAAGCGAGTGTATTTGACGGCGACATCGACGCCGTCGAAGTCGATCAAGGCATCGAGGGCGTAGATGCCACCCATTCGTTCGGCTGAGTCGCTTCCATGTGTGATGAGTTGTGTGATTTTGTTGTTGACGGCATTGTAGAACGCAAGGAACTGCTCAGGACTCAAGTCTGAACGCATGTTAGTGACGCAGAACTGTTGCAGAGGATAGGATGAGTCTCACCCCGGTGACAGTATGCAACAAGCTCGCGTAGCGAGGTCGCGGATCTGCTTCTAACATCATCGCTAACCCTTTGTGTTTGTCAGTAGTGACACTCGCTTGTGCCATTCGGAGTGACGCACCTCGATCGCAACCCGCGGGCAATAACCTCGAGCCGCTCGAGGGCAAGCTGTTGCTGTTGCGCCATCTTCCCCCACAGGCGCTTGCCGGGACCGTAACTTTCAGCCCAGCATACAAAGTATTAATTTGTCGGCTTTGTCTTGAGACATGTACGAAGATGGATCGCCGAGACCGGGTGGTCGTGCTCAGTCGTCGAGGTCGTGGAGAGGAGGGGGTCAGGCGTCGAGTTGGGTCGAGAACAACAAGCTATGGTGGCTGTCGGTTCTGAAAGCTTCGATTGAGATGCGTTTATGCTCAGACGCCCATTGCGCTCGCGGTCGGATTCAAGGTGAGGCGTTGCGAGAGCTGATGAGCAGCTGTTTCGAGGAGCAGTGGTTGTGCAGCTACCCGTTTCCTGCAGACCAGGGTGTGGCATCGCGTAGGACAGTGCGTTGGACGCTAGCACTGTGCATACGCTCCGCTCTCATGCCTGACGCACAGTGCGAGCTCTCCGGACCAGCAACCGTCAGCGGAGCTACGTCTCCTCCAACTGGCCTATCGATAGTCGCATGACCCACCTCTGCCAAAGTTAGGAATCGCCTCGGCTTCTGTCGCTTCGGCCATTGTCGCACTCGACAGCCACGACGATCTCAACAATCGACGACATCCACGCACGACACGAACCCATACTTCCAGAATGGGGTAACGACGGAGGCTCGATCCCCAAGCGCCGCGAGCTTGTCAAGAACGCTGCTCGGGCACCGACCATTTCTGAGCTCAAGGCGACCGTGCTCGAATCGCAAGGCCATGCCTGGGAGCATTGTGCGTTGAGCGGAGATCGCCTCGACGCCGACACCCTCGCCTCCGATGCGAATGGCAGACTGTTCAACTACGAGTCCGTCTTGAAAGGCCTAATGCCGACGGACGGAGCTGTACCAGACGTCACTCCTGCCTCTCTGGGCATCAAGTCCTTGCGAGACATCGTGCGGCTCAAGGTGTCGAAAGAGGGCAAAAGGTGGGTGTGCCCACTGTCAATGAAGGAATTGGGACCAGCGACCAAATCAATCTATCTTGTGCCTTGCGGCCATGTCTTTGCCGAAGTCGGAATCAAGGAGGCACAGGAGGAGATTTGCCCAGAGTGCAGCGAATCGTTCACCACCGACAACATCATCACAATCCTCCCTACAACCGAGAAGGATATTCAGCGAATGGAGCAGCGGATCGAGGACCTGAAGGCCAAGGGTCTTACCCACAGCCTGAAGAAGGACAAATCCGAGAAGAAGAAGAAGCGCAAGGCCGACGACCTCGACGCATCGATAGGGGACAACAAGAACGAAGTCGCAAAGGCTGCTAAGAACGGGGGCAACAAAGCGAAGACGAAGTCAGACTCACGGGTATCCGGGATCAACAACGAATTCGCGGCGTCCTTGACCGCCAAGGTGCTTGCAGAGCAAGATGAGCGCAACAAGAGACGCAAACTTCAAGCTGAAGCAGCGCGCTGAAGCAGCACGCTGAAGCGCAATAGCCGTAGCTCTGAAACATACGACAACACACCACGACCCGGAAGGCAGCGTCTAGCTACTCGGCATAAGCCTGAAGTATCAAAAAACCTCAAGCGCAGGACTCCCGCCACGAAAGTGTCGTTCTGATCAATTGTAGGTCCGAGTAAAGGTGCCTGAACCATCTGCCGGGCCACTATCGTTCTCAAAGGCTCATAGGGGCGGTTGGCAGCAAGCTAAGTAGCCATTCACCGTGCCATAAACCGTGGCCATCACAAGTTTGGGGTCGACAAAACGAAGTCTACCTCGCCGCAGCATTTGTCCATAGGAAAAGAGCTGTCAAAAGAGCTGTCAAACCAAAGCATGGCTTCGGGCTCGTTTTGTCCAAAGGTACCCTACACAGCTCCGTTCGGTGGCTGATGAAACAGCTTCTAGAAAATCGGTGCGTACCACACTGAGATAAAATGGAATGATGAAGAAATGGAGAAATATTTGCGAGTTCAATGAGACCGAAAATTGGGCTGGTTTTGCTTCAATGTGATTCAGCGGAAGTTATGTTGCGCATTACTGTGTATGGTATGGGTCGTCGATTCACAACCAGGAGAGCCGTTACAACCACAAAGAGGGTTCACCACCCAACATCCTCTTTGCCTAACCCAATAATCTTCATCGAACCATTTCTCGAGAAAATCAGCCGATCATTGGTGGAAAAGGATCTAGACTTCCATGAAGTTCTTGCAGGGTTCGAGAGCTCTATCTTACTAGGTGAACTGAGACATCGACTAGGTTTTTGTAAATAATCTTTGGCGCTTATCAGCCCAAGGCCATCTGTGACTGTCAAAATTCAACTGAATTAATGATTGGGAGGTAGCTGGGCTTGACAGCTAGGTGCGACCGATATGACAATGTGCTGAATGCATGACGCCTCAACTCAGCCGTACCAGGATAAACGCCTTACTCGTCAGGCCAGCATATCAAGACTTATGCCCAAGCTCAAACGACCATGTCTTGTTATTTTCATCATAATGACTGTCTATTTATCTGTCTATATTAATTCGTGTCACACCCTAATACAGGAGAAGAAAAGTTGCTTCACGATCTGATCAGTCGCATTCAGCCATCGCCTGCTTTCAGCCGGGGCAAAAGAGGTCTGCAAGCCTGTCGTGGCGCAGACTCCCCCATAGACTCTTCCATAGGAAAATATCGAAGGAGAGTGCAGGCCTTGTCATAAGAACGTAGGACTGCTATATGAAGTCGTTCTGAACCCGCCTTAGCCTCCTGCGTTAATAAGTCATTCCCTCGACATCTCACGGTGCGCTTATATTCAAACAAAAGCCCGTTGAATATGTATTTCCACATGCCATTCGATAAGACAAAGTCCCTACATCTTGCGTTTGCTACTGTCTGAGTCGTTATGAAGGACGACTACAACTCCTAGAGAAGTGCTCACTCGTTACCCCTGTGCTATGGAGGGAAGATACGAATGCGATGTATATTGCAGCAATTATTCCTTCACGAACAAGGCGCGACACGAGAAACAGCGTGTACATGTGCTTGGAATGGAGAACGAGAAACTGGAGGCGCAACTCACGGAATCAAACGAGCAACTTCAGAGACCCGATCACGACAGATCAAGCGCAGTCCACTAGACTGCCTTACCTTCTCAGTATCATGACAGCATGCTACAGGCTGCATAAGAGTGGTCGCATTCTGATGGTATCGACCGTAGTGAGACACGCTCTTCGGGACGCGAGGCGCATTCTAACGAACCGGCGACCTGGTGCCAGGCATAATGAATGAATTTGAGGGGTGGAGACTAACCACGGCTGTGTGGGGCCGTTCAAGAGTGTATATGCAATGTTCAGAGGTCCTGCCTGCGATGAAGGGCTGTTGAATTCCGAGACAATGCATGAACGGAATGAAAGGGAACAAGTATCCTTCCCGCCATTCCTTGAGCAAGACAATACGGGATGGATGGGTTCAGAGTCAAGATCCTTCTGTGCCAATACACGCACGATCTTCTTCAGGAAAGCATTCCAACGGCTTCACTCTAGCTCAGCTCCTTGATTCGACTAAGACGAGTGTAAGCTATAAGTGCATAGTACGAACTCCTTCCGATTCCCTCTGGAGTTTTCGCACTTTTCTTTTCGCAAAAAGACACACCACTTGGCGCAACGATGAAAGCCTCACTTAACTTCTTCTCTCTCCTTCTGGCTGGCCGTCTTGGCTACGCCGTCTCCGTGGCGAGCGATAATTCTGCGGCCGCCATCACCGATACCTTTGAACTGTTGAAGAAGAACTTCGAAGAGGTGACTGATCTGGCAGATGTTGGGTTCAACCTCGATCGACAGAATGCTGTGAGTGATGTGCTGTCTAACGCTACCATTCCACACTGACAAGCAAGATAGATGGCAGTGTTGCAGTTGATCCAGCTCGGCAACAAACTCTACAACGTGAACAAGGCTATACCTTCTTCTGTAGAGCCAGGCTCCTCAAAGGATCAAGAGGCTGTGTGCAAGGACTTCAACGGCAAGGTACGTCAGCCCAAACAACCATCAACAGCTCTATTTTACACAGCCATTCTGACTTGACGGGGTTTTAGCTGTACTACGTCGCGCAGTCTAACTTCTTTAATGACCTTGGCAGTGGAATTTTTCAAGGCGCAAAAGCGCACTACACTGGCTATTATGCCGCTCTCGTTCAGAAGCTGTCGCCGGAATTGGAAGAGTTCGAAGACTGGGTTATCGAGTTTGCTCCCATGTGTGAGGAGGAGAGCAGCGCAACGAAGGAAAAGCTGCAGAAGTTCCGACAGGGTACACTTGAGAATTTAAAGGACAGCCCACTATATGTGGCTGCATTTGAAGGGCAGGTCCCTGACTTTGATGGAAGCGAGCAGCCGACCATGTGAGATGTAGACTCTTGCTATGGGAGCGAAAGCGGAGGCCATTGGGCACCTAATCTTCAATCATTTTCATACAACATCGGCAATATAGCGAAATACAAAAAGTCTTGGTAACGAAATGCTTCAGTGAGCTCTTGGCGCGGAGCCGACGAGTTTCCGAACATTTTCATAATATCCATCAACACAGCCAAATGACGCAACCACAGCATTGATCTCCTCCGCGCCGACATCCTTACTTTGTTTTCTCCCTAGTAGAACTGTGTTCCTCGTACTGAGGATCCTCAGCATCTCCGTTTCCACCTTCCACCCACACTCCCCCGCGATCTGCGTGACCCAGTCCACCAGTAACGCATACGTTGAGCTCGACTTGCCCTTATCACGCAGTGGTGCGGGACGGATCTTCTCCGCTGTGAGTTTGTAGCAGGGCATCATGATGAAGGGGCATTGAGAGAGGACGGCAAGGATCAGGATCCAGGGGTTGAGTTCGTCGGCGTGCTTGGAGACGACGAAGGTGCTCTCGGGAATTGTGCCGTTGTGAATGGCGTCAGGGTCGAGGCTCTGCATCGTGTCATTGGTTGTAGATGGGTGCGGGACAAGACCAGTTAGAAGTCTTCACCTACAACATAGCACATAGCTACTCAATTTCACTTCTCAAGTGTTCAATTACTAAGCAATCGCTAAGCTCCTATGCAATGAGAACGGCATAAAGCTTATCCGGAAGAAGTACCAGTTCTCGGATGACTTTTAGTGTTTATGATTTTGAAGATGTATAGATGAATGCATTAAGCCTACTAGCACCTCCATACTAATCAGTCGTTGCGTCTCATCGATTCTACTAATTCGTCATCTTTCACTTAAGCTTGTTATTTGCGTATCGTAGGACTTTACCTTGTATATCTCGATCCGCCAGGTTGCAGTGGCCTGAGAAGCTTACCTGCACACTAAAGCCCCTTGCGTGTCGGTATAATGCTTTACTAGGACATCCAGTGACAGATCTCGATCAACAGTCGTAGCTTACCAATTAAGTCTATTAACGGAAGGTCTTTCCCGGGGAACTTTAGACTTGCTTCTAGGACTTTGTTTCTAGGACTTGGTTCCTAGCACTCTTATTCCCGACATTTGTTTGATCTCGATCCACGGGAATGGGTAGACCACACAATGACAGGATAAGAGCTAGGTGGTCGTGAAGGTCGCTCTTGTGGCCTGATTTTATTGAGAGTATTGCCTATATTAAGTAACACGTGCGAAGGATCGTGCCTGCCATCCACTACACAAAGGAAGCAATGTAGTATCATTAGTAGAATATAGTAAGTATACTGCAGATCAGTCACTAAAGAAAGCTGTCATAGAGTTGGATACTGTGACCTTTCATGCAAAGGATATCCATTCGACGAACATTATATCTAGGCATAAGTATAAAGTGACAGAAACCTACCCTTTCTATAATGTAGTCTAAGCTGAGACACCATCCAATATTTATTTCTTGCCGCTCTTATTTACAGCTTCAGCAGTCTCAGTTTATATTCCATCGCGCTCAACAACATGCGTCTCTCCCTCTCTGTTGCAGCTCTTGTAGCGTTTGCGTCGTCTGCTACCGCTTGCCTCAGGGTGCACGTCGACCTGTCCACCGAGATCTTCACGAATGACGTTGTGACGATTCAACTCTTTTACCAAGAGACCGAAGTCTGTGTCAAGGGGGCTAACAGTGAATTCTTCACTGATAATGAGGAATGGTATACCATTGAGTGCCCGCTGGGCGAAGGTGCTGCGGCAATCAAGTACAAGGTCGCCGTCACTGAAAATGGCAAGCGTGGCTGGGTGGAATGTAAGTCATTCTATACGTTCTACTTTCCTGACATTGTATTACTTCCCTTGTCGTGACTCAAGTCATCTTTTGCGAAAAAGGATTACTGCTTTCCTCTCCCTATTTAGCAAACAGATTGCGTTTGCATAACTTAACTAATAAAAAAAATCAATAGTCAGTCAGGAAAGCACCGATGTTGTTCTTCGTTACGATCTGGATCTTCAAAACCACGACTTTGCAAGCGACTGTTGCGTTCAAAGCGATGGTGGCTGCATCGGAAATTGTGCTTCATGGGAGTCTTGTCATCTTGCGGTGACTGGCCCAGACGACATATGCTATCGCGAGAACTGGGAATGTCTCAACTGCGATCACAGGTCGCATTGTGACGAGCTATAATTCCCATCGCGGTTAAGACATATAGGTTGGATGAACATTGGGCTCAGATGTCTATGATCAGTCCGGAAGAGAGCACAACAGCTAGGAACAAGACTATACATGCCACGACTACGCCTAAATTTTCTAGCAAAGTACAAAAACATTCTAGGCAACATTACTTGAAATACTCTCCAGCATAATGACTTCAGTTCTCTGTGCCGTCGTCCACTCAACGCGTCGCGGCTTGCTTGGCCCAACACTTGATCGAAAGATACCCTACGCAGCTCTGCCATTGGACAACGGAACAAGTCCCGGAGTTGCAGCGCAACATACGTGGAAATAACAATTGGAAGATTAAGACTTATAAAAACTGACAAGCTGAAGGGGACCACAGCCCGTGCTAGATATGACTAAACGTGGTTCTGGGAGGGCGGTTTTGTGTATTGACACACGCGATATGATGTTGGGGAACGACCGAACCATCTCATTATCATACCCCTTTGCATGTGTCATTCGCACTGGACCTCTTCTCCGTCAACCCAATAGTCCTCATCAAACCATTTACCAAGTAACTCAGCCGAGCTCTTCTTTGTCGCTATCGTGATAACAACCATATGTTTCGTCGCATTCAACGACAAAACAGTAAAGACCTTGCGGCGCAAACGATCGCCAACAAGGATAAGAAACTTGTCCACCTCAATGTAATACCACGATCGAAAGACTGTAAAGTCAGAGTCGCAATCCATGTTATGCCAGATGCAATCGAAGCCGATGATGTTGAAGTCTTGGTCTGAGATGCAGATTTCCCGCTTCGTAGCTGGAGAATTGCTACTAGACGACATCGGGGCAGGCTGGTCCTGGATCATGGTAGCGTTTTAAGCGCCTGAAAGTGAGAGATATAGCTATTAGTCTTGTTTCAGTCACTTGAACCAGCAGTCGATACTGTACTCAGGTCTGCCTTAGAAAGGAGCTACTTACAGTCAGGGGCACACGTTACCCTTTTTTCTCGTTGAACGTCGTCGCAGAGATAAGTTGGGTCGTCTTTGGGCAACCGCTTCCTCTCTTTTCACTCGAGGAGGATCGAATCTCTTGTCCAGACGTATGAAGAGAGAGCGACCTGCGTGGAGCGATACGGAACTATTGAGCACTTGTCCAAGAAACAATGATGGAAATGTTTGAAGTGGGAAGTCACATTCAGCACAAATGCGAAACTGACAGCCAACATCTTGCTTATATTGTTGATAAGGCGGTAGGAAATGCCGTTTTCCGAGTGTTGCGTCAACACGTTAGCCCAAGGCCCAATCATGTTGCTGGCCCTTGCTGTGTTGGTGCCAATCGGTACATACAGATTCAACGTACAGCTACAAAAGTCCTCTCAGGACCAACGGCAGTCACATCTACTGGAAAAGGGTGTAATTCTGCGTGAGTGTGGTGGCAGACTAAGCCTTAGAGTAATGCACTTCATCGATGCATCTTGCTGTGGGTGGGTCAAGCAGCTTACAGACAACGCCCACGCCAGCTTCCAGGATCGCTTAAGTTCTCAACCACGATTCCCTGCAACACACCTCAACCAACCATGACCGCAATACAACGTGCAGCCCTCACCCACGAGGAAATCATCACCCATCTCCGTGGCCAAACCCTCCACATCCCCAACCTCAAAGCCCTCTTCTCAACCTGGCCCAACCCCTCTCTCAACCCTCACTACAACTCCCTCCTTCCCATCGTCGACGAAGCAATCGCCAAAGTCGCAACTATCCGGCCCTCTTCTCAACGACGGCAAAACGATGACTTAGCTTTACTCACAAGTCTCAGTTATCCACTTGCGGCGCCGGAAGAGTTGAAGACTCTCGCACTGTATGTTGTCTGGCTGGTGTGCTGGGACGATGAGGTCGATGCGAATGAGGGTGACCTTGCGGGTGACTTTGCCAAAGCCGAGGCATGGAGAAATGAGACTCTGCAAGTATTTAGTACAGCATTAGGTCTTGCAGAAGACCAAGTACCATCTCAGCCTATACCGCCAGACCCATTGCACGATATCGTCACGACTGTAGGACAAGATCTACAAGCCAAGTGCACCAAGGACCAGAACCAGCACGTCTTCAACAAAGTCGCCCTGTTCGTCCACAACTGCGCCACAGAGCAGAAACTCCGTCTCGAGAACACAATTCCAGAGTACGAGTCCTACATGGCCATGCGGACAGAAACCGTCGCCGGCGACACACTCTGCTCCCTCATCGAGTTCAGCCACAGCAGCACCAGCGCTTCAAGACATGATCTTCCCGAAGCTCGAGTTGATCTCGACAAGCAAGTCAGCATTCTCCTTAGTCTTCTGAACGACCTACTGTCGTTGAAGAAGGAGTTACGGACAGATTGTGTTATCAACGCAGTCGCGACGTTGATGACACAAGACAATACTCTTGAAAGTGTGGTTGCAGACGTCATCGAGAAGATGAAGGCTGCTATCGCTTCGTTTGACAGCTTAGCCGAACAGCATGCACAAAGTGCAGAGTCAGAAGCCCAACGTCGATGTTGGAGGAATTACGTCGACGGATGCCGGTCAATCGTCACCGGAGTGCTAGAATTCACGTGAGTATCCTGCATGCTTTGGTCGTCTCCTGGGATTATGTACGATTCGCTAATATGGATACAGGCTCAAGTCTCCTCGATACAAGCTCGCCAGTCTGCTTGCCGAGGATGGATCACTGGAAATCACGCTCTGACGAGTATCCCAGTCGATCAGAGTAGGCTGGCAGAATACCTCATGCATGCATATGATTGGCTATCTCACTGCATCGCTGGCTTCGTAGCCTCAAGCAAGCCCGAGATCGTCACAATCTTGTAGCCCCTCTTCCGTAGCTCAGGCAGCACAATCCTCAACATAGGCAGCGTCCAACTCCTGCGATCATGGCAAATAATGATTGCCCCAGGATGCGCCATACTCAGAACATGCCTTGCGTTGACCGAATAGTACGGAATCTGCGGGTCGTGAGGGTACACACTCCCCAACGTGATGCGGAAACCCCATTCACGAAGTAGATCGCGCATTCGGCTATCGAAGAACCCAGACCCAGGTCGGAAGAAGTTGTTCGTCAGAGTCTTTCCCTCCGCCTCGTACGCAGTCTTGAGCATGCCCTGGACCTTGTAGATTTGATTCTTCAGCTCCTCGTTGCTCAGGTCTTTGGACGGCTCGTCACGCATAGCGTGATTCCCGAGCTCATGTCCCGCCTTGACAGCTCGTTGTAGAACCTTCTCCCGCCCAGCGACCTGCCCTCCAATAACAAAGAACGTAGCATGCGCATCATTCTGTGACAACACCTCCATAATCTCATCCGTATAACTCGACGGCGCATCATCAATCGACAACGCAATAATCTTCTCGGTCGTGGGCACTTCGAAGAGTACATCAGGGTACCTGTTGCGCAGATACCCTATCACATACGCCGGCGGCTTGTAAACACACCATAGTGTATAGATCGGGAGTAAGACGAGCAGGAGCAGGGCGGCGAGGAGGACGAGGGTGGCCATGCGATTGCGTCGAACACGACGCCGCAGCTTGGCTGGGAAGCGGAAGAGGTTGAGTCTGGGCATTCGGGCACAGTACACCGGCTGCCGCCCTGACGAGTCTCAGCGAGAGGTCATGGGAGGCTAGCGCGGCGACGAGAAGCAGGTTCGCAGCTTTCGATAGCGTCGGTCGAGTAATCCTGAGGCTGGTCGACAAGTCCTACGGAAAGGATACCGTGGTCGTCTTGAGGCTCTGTCGCGTTGAGGGTGATTGCAACGTCAGGGGTTTGTCCGTAAAGCTACCAATTGCGACTGTAGGGGATTTACGGGACTGAAGGACAACTGTGGCTCACGCGATTGGCACAAATCCGTAGCTACCAGCCGTGCTAAGCGCTATGAGTGGATCTCCCGCGGCTGCGGCTATTTCCTCCACTCAGCATTGTTGCTCATCCACCCGCGCAGGGGCTGTGCTGTTAATAGAATGTGCAGCGCCACGTTTCGGCCGTAGAGCTTCCTTCCAAGGCTTCTGGAGTGAGAGCGGGTGGCTTGATGCCGTGTCCGTGAGGCAGACTGGTCGTAAAAGGTGGTCCAGCTGTTTGGTCGGGTCGAAGTTGATCTGGATCATGTGACTCCATCGTACAGTTTGCATCTGTTGGCCGTCAAATATTGTATCAGACTAATTAGTGCTGGCGTGATCGAAGAAACTGTAGCGATGCAATAGGACGAGTACAGTAATTCTTTGGTATCGTTGCCGATCATGACCGTGCTGAATGGCCCTGAATGCCAGGACTGAGATATACTTAGACTGTCGAATGCCTTGGCTGATGCCATCAGCGACAGACAACGACATGGGAAGACGCACCATGAACTCATTTCTCTTGCAATTTCAAGCGTGTGACCACTGGTGATGCAAGCGATCGTCAGAGAGATGATGCGGCTCAAATCCTGAATCTTAGGGCTGAGATTCCAAGACCCAGAGACCCTCCAGATCCGGGATCTTAGCGGGGGCCGTTGCAACGCTCCAGCGGCCTCCTCCATCCCCATATCCGACCCAAGCCCAACCCAGTCTCCCCAATTTCATACTATCCTCCCCGTCGCATAGCACATGAACAACAGCAGAGGCCAAGACAGTAAGCAGAATACATCCCAATCGAGCAAGTGGTGCTCCAACCCGCAGCGACTTTCGTAGCCGTGCTTCCAACGACAGGGACCCCTGCGCCTAAGCCACCTTTGGCGCTGCATTGCTTGACGCACCTAGGCGGATCTCGCGTCTATCTCACGAATCACCGCCTCCCAATCTCACCGGTCACTCCGGCACCCCAGCCACGGTCATCGGCCATTGCTGCTTGGTCTCTCTCCGTATCGGTTGCAACGGTCGCCGGCCTCTTGCGTGTGGTGGTCGCATTCGTACGTCAGTGCCCAGAGGGAGCCGGGGCCATGTCCACTTGCAGTTTATATATATACAATATATCCCAGCCTTGTGATGGACGGAGAGGCTTACTTCCGTATTACATCTAGGCATCAACATTACCGAAGAACTTCGACCTTTTTACTACTACACATTCTTGGGAGGATTACAACCGCCGCCAGGCAGCAGCTATTCTAGGTACTCGACTCAGTGGTGGACGACCAACGTACCAGCAATCCTGCCATCGACAACCGCAAATAGATCCGAAGGATCATCGCAATGAACCGACGGCAAAACACATCCAAGAACACAAGCAACGAAAGTCTCAACATCCACAGCACCGGTGCTGGCATCAAGAAAAGCAACAGTCGCAGCAGGAGAAGAGCAGTATCGCCGCACTGGAGCGAGGAGGCGGTCCGTGGGAGTGCGACTCCAGGCATCCCGATCCCAACCAATTCCACGACTCTTACCCAAGAGAACTTCAACGCCTGGATGGATGCGCAAAGAGCATACGAGAATTCCTTGGGTAATGCGCTTCCACATACACCAGAGGATGCCGCAGCGGTGGATGAGTGGCTTGGGATCGTGCCAACCGACGACACCTCGATCGCTATGACCTCAGGACCACAACCATGGTCAACCTATCCTCTGTCAACAGACATCTCCCCCATCACAGCGCCAGACTACACCTACAGTCCATCCCCAGCCGCATTCACCGGAATGCCCGCCCTCATGCCTCTCCCAGCCGACTACTCACCGCTCCTCTTCTCCTCCACCAACCCCAGCGTCACCAGCTTCAACCCCACCGGTAACATCAACGACTTCGCCTTCAACCCAAACCCTCCATTCCAACAAGACCTTCTCGGCGTGGGATCTTTCGCATCACAAATACCGATGACTCAATCTGGGCAACGACCAAGGTACGACTTGGCCCCTTGTCCCGCAGATGCAATGATCCCTGATGCTGACTATTATGCCCACAGGAGGCCATTACGATACAAGCCGCTCTCAACTTGGTTCCCGCTTTGGTTGACATGAATTTTGGTGCTTTCGCACTTCAACGGCTCTTTCTTCTTGACTTTCTTGTCTATAAAATATACCCAGGCGTTTGGAGAGGCTCAGTCTTCTGTAATAGACCTTCTTTCTCTGTCTTCATTCTTTCAAGCGGCTTTCATACAACGCTCCTACTGCTTTAAACTTCATGTATTTAGACAAAAGCTCTTCATATCATCTTCTCTTTCTCCTCTTCAAATACTCTGTCTATCCAACCCTCGTGACCATGGACCATCTTCAATCCTTCTTCAACCCCAAAATCCCCTGCAACAAATCATCCCTCAAATCCTCAAAACCCTCCACGCCAACACTCACCCTCAGCAGCGCCTTATCAACCTTCGGATCCGTCATCGCTCGCCACTCAATCAAACTCTCCACACCACCCAGACTCGTCGCATGATCAAACAACCTCAGACGACTAGGCAACCTCTTCGCAGTATCCTCATCGACCATGATGAGCGAGAAGACAGGTCCCCATCCGCCTGGCATTTGTTTGCAGAGCCAGGAGTTTGGATCGGAGGCTTCGGGTTGCAGGCTTGCGTGTTGGACGCCGCGGATGAGGGTTGAGAGGGGGCCCGAGGTGGAGGCGGAGTGTAGCCAGGAGGCGAGTTTTGTGGCGGTTTCGCTTTGACGGAGGACACGAAGTTCCAGGGTTCGAAGGGATCGGATTCCCAACCAGCCCTCGAAACTGCCCATGACGGATCCGATGATCATGCGGTCCGAGGCCAGAGGCTTCAACCACTCCTTGTGCCTGGGGTGAATCGTCAACACACCACAGAGCATATCCGAGTGTCCGCCAAAGTACTTCGTCCCAGAGTGCATCACGACATCCGCACCAAACGCCAACGGATCCTGCAACGGCGGCGGAGCAAACGTCGCATCCACAGTGAGATACGCGCCGATCTTCTTCGCCTTCTCAGCATAATACTCCAGGTTCCTCGCCTCGCCAGTAGGATTCAGCGGTGTCTCAACATGAATAATATCCCCAGCCTCAAGCTCCGAAAGGTCACCATCGAGCTCGAGCTGCTTCAACCCAGTCAGGCGGGACATAATCTTGATGACGCCGTGGCAACCATGGTATCCATCGCCAATAGCAATCCGCTTGGGGTTGAGATGAACAAGCATAGCATGGAAAGCCGACAGGCCAGAAGAATACGTAAGCGACGGGCCATTAAGGATAGACGTAAGAATAGCCTCAAGCCTTGTAGTATTAGGATTCGAATCCCTCGAATAAACATGAGAGTCCAAAGGCGCAGCCGGCTACTCCCTCTTCATTAGCATTTCCACTCCCAAACACGCATTACTCCCCACCCAAACACCAAAAAATGAGGGCGACTCACATCCGTGTTATCCCAAGCAGACAACTTATCAGGGTCATCGTTGTACCTGAACGTAGTGCTGACATGCATCGCAGGCGCCACAGCCCTATGCGCCGAGATCCCATCATCAGCATGCACAGTCCTCGCTGCAAGACTGAGGCCCTTGGCCGGCACCTCGACATCAGCGATGGCGATCTTGCTGACGTCCGGGAGGCCGCCGGGTTGGGGGCCGAGACGGCCACGGGAACCTGTCCAGAAGCCATGGCTGTTAAAAGATTGCGTATCCTCAAATTGCTGGCGGCTGTTCGTGATTTGTGACTTTCTGGCTCTCGTTTTATGTGGTGAGTTGGCTGGGTAGAATTGGGTGGTGAGTCGATGTACTCGCAGGGCGCGCCAGAGAAAGTCTATAACCTTAAGCCAAGAAGTGGAATCACGCAACCGACTAAATGGCGAGATGGAAGGTCCGTTCTCGGAAGCCCACCAGGACCACTTCACAATGACACGAGTGGTTTCTGCGAATAGAAATGCTTTCGCAAACACAAGTCAGCCCGCTTTTACTCGATAATTACGCAAAGACCCTGAAAGGTTATCCCCGCTTCCTCGGTATGTAACGGCGGCGACCAGCCTTCATTGAGGATTCCGTCTCGCCGAATAGTACTCGAAATGGATTCATTATCATTATAACATTGTATGTGAATGACATGCGGCGGTGATTGTGGCTCCGACCAGCCTGCTCCCGCCCACATGATATCCCATGTACCTGTAACGAATGTTTACACGGATCGACCTCATCCATAAGTCGTGACGCCACGAAAAGTCCATGCTCGTCTAGCCAAGCAGCATTAAAGCCCATCAGAACGCCGGTCCAAGTCCGTGAGATGACAAAATGAAAATATGCACGCCGTACTTGCCCACTGGCCGTTTCTCGACCACGCAGGACATGCGGTCTAGTCCTCAGACGTGACCATGACTTTTGGATGATCAATTGAGCCCAGCTCGGCACCCTGGCCGCTCTGCCCTCGCTTCCTTCCTGGCAAGAATCTTGACATGGCAGCGCCGGACTGCGGGCTTGGTGCCCGTTCTTGACCTTGCTGGTCTGAGAACTTGGAGAAGAAGCCGCGCTTCCGTGGTTGTTGCTTTTGATCGTCCAAACCAACATCCTCGAACCCCTCCTCTGCAGTGGGAGGCTGTCGGTCGATCTTACGAGTGCCGTGGATTGCGCTTCGTGCAAAGCGAGGGTGTCTAGCAGAATCGAGACTCTGTCGCGTGGGTGTGTCGCCATTGGGGATTGGTGATCGTGCGGTGATGTCCTGCAAGCAGCACCAGCGCCTGGTTAGCCATGTGTTTCGGAACCCTCGGTTTTGTCTCCAACAAATCCGCGAGAGTATTTCTTACAAATGACCGTCGGTAGGAGTCGAAGGACTCGCGGGAGATGGAGAATGGCTCGATGTCGCCCATACTGCTCCGTGTGTCGGTGGATGTTCGCGACGACAAATACTTGCGGGGCCAGACGCCCTTCTCCTCAGTCGGTGACGGCTGCGAATCGCAATCAGTACAGTTATCCGAGGGAGAGCATGCGACACAAGCCACAGTAGGATCGCTTACAGGTAGGTAGACACCACTGTCATTAACGACTGCAGAATTGAGGTCACGAGTTAGCGGGATGGTGGTCTTGTGACGGATCGCGGGGTTGCGATTTGACGGGTCAAGAACGACCAGACTCGAGGCTCGAATGCGCAGATTGTTCTCGCAAACGGACCGGTCTGGTAGCAATTGTACGGCTGCAACATACCACTCATTTTGTATTCGCCATTGTCTTGACCCTTGGAGCTGCGAACGCTCATGGCAGACGAGGCTTTCGATCCGACAGTGTCGACGCGCTCGAACCCTGGCGGCGAGACACCATTGGAAATTTCGGTAGTAGGATGGAGGTTCTCGTCATTGGCCACCGGAACACCGGGTCGGCGCGTGAATGGGTTTCGAATAGGCATTGTGCACGATTGCCGTATGCTTCTGGTGGTATGTTCAAGGTGTGGTGAGAAGAGCGGTCGATGCGACGGAGAAGCGTAGTGGGTAACTGCCGAGGCAGAAGAACGTCGACTCCGACTTTCAAAAAATTACAGAATGCGAAAATGGTAGCTAAGAGAAGCTCATGAGAAGCAGTAGTTGAACAAGTCAAGAAATGGATGTGCAAGAAGTGTGCAAATGACAATGGGAATGACTTTGCGACAGCGAAGGGTTGGGCAGGAAGACGGCGCCTTCTAAGTTAAAAACCCGGGGGACAAGATGGACGGAATGGGATGCAATGCATGCACCAGCGGTCGCCTCAGCAGGAACAGCCCACTGCGAATGCACCACTTGCAGCAGGGCAGGGCAGGGCCACCTCACAGCACAGCAAGATCGGCGACCTGTGCTGTCCTGGTGCAGTGGGGATGCGAGATGTGAGATGGTGGGATGATGGATGGAATGTGTGCCTCTAAGAGTGCCATTACTGCAACTGGGATTGAAATCGCAGTGGTGATTTGCAGCACAGGTATTCTGGAAAGTCGACCACCCGGTGCTGATCATGGCGCAATCGGGCATGGCCTCGGAACCTCCAAGGGGCACTTGCGAGTAATCCCACCACACCGAGTCAGCAGCCTGGGAATCAGCATTACTACCACTTACTGTCAGGGCTTGATGCTGTTTTTTCATGAATCGAGGATTCCATATACCATATTTGATACTGAGAAATTCTTGATTCTACCTATCATTTGACCTCATCCTTCCTCGTCAATATCATGATCCGGGGGATAGTGCACGGTCCAGCCGACACTCAATCGACGCTAGTGGTCGCGACGTCACAACGTCATCGCCAACGCCGGCCCTGGATAATTGCGACCGTGCCGCGCGAAGACCGGCTTCTCCATCTTCGGCCTGGCTCGAATAGTGGGATGCCCCAGAGTGGGCGAACCATTGACGACATCCAAGCCTCCAACCAAGGAACACCGCCTTCCGTGAGCTAGACCGATTACCTGCAGGCCAGCCATCCACTATCGCAGTCAGGCAATTGCCCAAACCTCGCAAGCATCGATGATGTCGACACTTGGCGCCGTCTCCGAGCCAAGCTAGGACGCGGGAGCTGATGCCGGCGAATAGGACAATAGCGCTTACTCTGCGGCTCTTTATCACGAAGCTCGAATGGGGCTAGCTGTAGAACTCTGCAATGGTGGTTGATTTGTCCTGCTATAGACAGCTTCCGGTGCCTACTGCGACGGCCTCCGTTGTCTGGCATACTCCCCGAAGCCAACTCGAATCAAGTCAACATCCACCTTCTTCCTGATCACGACACCATTGTGTCGGCCAGATTGCTTCAGCAATTTGACCATGGAAAGAAACACCCGTGAGCTATCCATCGCCTGACTCATGTTGAGACTCGACCCATACTCTCCCCAGAATTCCACCGACGACGTGAAGCCGTATTGGTCCAGCGGCAGGTGAGACGGGTCTTGAAGCCTCGCTCCCTCTGGCGGCAACAGAACGACCGAAACGTGCCTCAGAGCTGGGCCTATACATTTCTGTGCGATCCGAAGCAGGTCACCATCGAATGCGTTCTGTCGCTGTGGCCTTCCAGGTGTCGTCGCCAGCCAAGGCTGAGCAATCGCGAGGTTCACGATCTTCGATGCCCAACCTCTTTTTGACAGGCTTAAAAAAGGAACGAAAGAGTCTGGCATGCAGAGATATATGAGATCCTGAGACCAATTTATGTCGACGGGTCGAGCGCGAGGATCTGGCGGAGGACTGCCTCGCCATCTTGGGTCGAGTACAGACCTGATCGCGATAGGTCTCGTGAAGTCGTAAATGCGCTCGCGATTCTTGAGTCTCTGCGCGAAGTCTCTTGCTTCGCTATCTATATCGGTACGGACGTAAGAAGCGACTTGCTCATTCGTGCTGGGATCCAAGGTTGTGCAGGTAAGTTCGACATTGCCTGAATCTGGCAACGGCGATCCCGAATAGTGCAAAACATGTATCCGAGGAGACGTGAAGTAGAACTCCCAGACGAGCAGGCGCAGCTCTTTGTGAAGCTTCGGAAAGAAGGTGAAGCTCGTGAGTCCGGTGTCGGCCATGTTGTCCCTCTCGCGAAAGCGCTGAGACATGACGATCCACGACAGAGCTCACACTTTATATGCTATATGAGAGCTCTGACTCCCACATTGCTTTGGGAAAAGGTTGAAGACCAGTTGCGGTTAAAGGTGTCAGGACGCGCTGACAAGCGACACGTCTGCCACGTATTCGAAGAAGCCAATCAGGCATCATGATCGCTAGCCTCATCTAGGCAGACGTTGGAAGTTTGACAAACTGCATCGGAGGCCGTCACGCTAGAGATACCACCAGATCCAGGCAGACATTGCCCTTGTGATCCACGTTAGGGTCAGCGATCATGATGTCGAACTCTACGAATTCGGGGTATCATGCACAACTGCTGACCAACTGATGCTTCCCAGAATACTCAGCTCATTTGTATTGGAGTATCATTACTCGGAGAAGTTTTCTGATCACATCCAGGTCATGAGAACTAATGCCAATATAGGTGTCCATGCAAACATAGTTGCCCGTGTCAATGTAGATGTCCTCGTGTCATTCCGCAACAGCTCAGTTTAATATCGATTCGCCATGGCCGTGTCCCCAATCCGCATTCCACAATGCCCCGGGCCAGAACTCATACCGGTCGCCGAGCCCTTCGCCTTCGTTGGCCTGTAGTATGAAGCCTTCTGGCCATTGCGTGCCGTCTCCGTTGCGCATAGAGTCACCCGTAGCTGGTTCAACAGCAGTCCAAGGGTCCATCTTATTTAGCGCTGGAGGAGTCCGAGTGTGAAGTTGATTCATTTGTCTCAGCCTGGCAATCACTTCAGGAACCTCAATTATCTGTCCCGTTTCAGCCAAGATGCGCTCTCGCTCGCTGAACGCCTTCAAGATGAATTGTGACGGAGTGACTGCGACCTTGGGCCTATGAGTGTCGAGCAAGGACTGTTTGGCGTAGACCGACTCAAGGACGGCCCAACCGCGATCAGCCAACGCGGTAGTCGGACTTTGGAATAAGAACGTGGCGAGAGAGGCAAGGATGTCGACGTTGAAATGTAGGCGGATATACCACGCAAAGCCCCATTTATCCATTGCTTCGTACGAGTTGCTCGCGTTCTCGCAGCTGCAAAGACTAACCTTGAAGAGGCTGTCGCGAGGAGACAAGACGTCAGTGCCCCAGTCTGGTAGTTCTTCCATTGGATGCATCATGTCGTGCAGTCGTTTGATAAGGTGAGGACGGATTGCAAGGGCAGCCGCGTGGACTGGACTTGCGGCGGATGGGATAAACCTCGTCTCAATCTCCGCCAGGTCAGTGTCTAGCTGTTGTACGAGGAGCCGGTTGTGGTCCAAGAAAGAAGCATCTACGCGACCACCGACTCCACTGTGACCGAGGATATTGGCCTCCATGACCTGGCGAGCCTTCGTGTCGAGTAAATACGTAGACATCCGAGCTATGACAAGAACAAATGCCATCTCCGTGGGTCCCTCTTTGTGTACCAGCGGTTCAGTAGCATCAGGGAACAGGTCCGCATCGTTGAGGTTGAGGGGCCTTTTGGTATCAAAGCGCTCAGGTACGGAGCTGTGTGTCAAACCAGAATCGATGCCCAGCTTGATGTCGAAGAAGACAATCTGCCACCAGATACGACGGCGCATTTCTGTCTCGAATGGCGAGAGCGATTGACGTGTACCATCGCGGTGATAGCCCAGGCTCATGGCGATTCGTACCACTGCACCTAATTGAACCCAGGCAGCATGTTTATTGCATTGGCTCATGAGGATGATCTTGACGGTCAGCCGGTTTCATCGCGCACACGAAATAACGTGGAATCTTACAGAGGTATGCAGTAGAGCTTGCAGGACAGTCATGTTGTACCGTCCCATCGAACCAAAGTGCGCCAGTGACACGCTGACAGCGGTAAGAAAGTGTTGGAGGAAGTCATCTCGTTGTTTTCCGGTGCCAAGCATGCTTGCGATCTCGTCACCTCGAAGTGCTGCAACAGCCAGCCCAAAGATGCTATACACCAGTGCTTGCTGATCCAAGGGTGCCCTTTCAATGTCGGCTGTTGTAGACACGATTACGGATTGGACAGTGGGGGCGTGTATTATCTTGAGCAGCGGATTGACACGCTCGAGGTAGATCTGCCATAGCTTGAAGGCCGTGATGGGGTCGACGGTCGGATGGTCGGTGATTCTCTGGGATGGCGAGCTTGAGAAATCACTAGATGCATTTCCTTCGCTGAAAGCAATCTCTGACTGATCCTGTTCAACGAGACTCTTCATTCTCAAGATCTGCCTTCTTGGTCAGCTTCGATGGATTGTGATACAGTCTAAAGGGTACATACCTCCTCGTTGAGGGTCAAGAACAAATCACTGTCGGCATGCCTACTTTCTGGTTCACCAATTGCTTCGCTGTTGTTTGACGCGATGTCTTTGTTAATGCTGCTAGTGGTAGCTCCCTGTCTCGAACAACTTTGGGACCCATCATCCACTACACCAAATTCTTGAAGCAATGCTTCACATCTGCTGAGGCGCTCTCGAATGTCATGAGCAGCAGACTTCAGTCTACGCCTGGAAGGTGCTGGCTTAGAAGGTACGCAAGTGATGTTGTTCTGTTGGAGTCAGAGCCATTCGTCCAAAAAGAAGCAGGCGATTACAGGAACTGGATCATGGGAAGTGGCAACTGATGCCATTTACACGGCTCGGGATAAGAGGGATAAAATAACTAACCTTGATGCAATTTGTACAAGGGATATGCTTATTGCAGAGTATCTTCCTCCGGCGGCAATTTACGCAAGACAGGACCCGATTGCTCGGACTGCCATCCCCTGCGTCTGTCCGTGTGCTAGCGCCCGATGTCGAACTTTGATCCATCTAGAATGCTGAATCCGAATCCGTATGTACGATAAGTGGAATACTATGGTTGCTAAAGCGGTCGCAGGATGCCGGACTTGAAAATTGTCCGTGAGTGCGCGCGCGCGCATTCTGCGCACTTTCCATGCCGCAAACTCCCCCCGCCTCATCGAGGTCGGGTTACAGTAAGCAAGCACAAAGGCACAGTTCAGACGCAGATGCGGGCGGCGTTTCGCGAATCTGACAGTCCGAACCGCATTTCCCGATTGAGATTAGGTAGCCGACTCGGACAATCCCTTGCACAGCTCAATTTGCATGCTGACTTTAACTCTAAATCCCATTGTGCCTGTGATGGGAAACGCATCCAAGCAGGTATCCAAGCGAACAATATATAAAATGACAGGGTCCTCAATTGTACAAAGGAGGCGGCCACATCTGACTTGGCAAAGGAGCATTAGAAGCCACATCTCGCTCGCCTGCGCATCAGCAAGCCCTTAGCACTTGATCTTTACAGGAGAACTTGCGAATACCTCAGAGTCAGCAATCGACACAGCACGACTTAGTGTGCAACAACACCCTTCATGTCATCCCCGGTACAAATCATTACAGGCGACGAGCTTGACCTCTCTGCCGACTTGTACGACGATCAGTTCTATAATTTCAATTCTATGCTGGGCCTTGAGCCTCGGGAGGAATATGCTTGGGATGTTTCCGTGAGTACCTGTGTTTCTCTGTTGAGTTTCAACCCCGTGTACTTAGTCCCATTTGAACAACAAGCGATCCTCAAGTTCACTGCTGACATGCAGCTTGATCGATTCTAGTTAAGCCAACTTCCCCTTTTCGAGTCTTCCAAGGCTTCCAGCCTCTCAAGCTGTCAATCGAGCGCCAACAGCGTCATCACCACTCCACTCACGTCCAATCCCGGTACCCCGGTCACTGAGGCCCCAACAACACCACTACCTAAAAGAGTTCGTTACAAGAACGCGTCCCCAGCCACCATCTCAGTAAGCCGTTCAAATCAAACCCACGATGCCAAATGCCCTCTCAAAAGAGGGTAGAAGTGTGCATGGACACAGTGTCAGGAACTACTCAACTAACGGTACTTCAAAACAATAGCGCCGGAGAGCTCAGAACCGCGCTTCACAGCGGGCCTATCGCGAGCGTAAAGAGCAGCGGATCCACGACCTAGAGCAGCTCCTTGAAGAAGCCCATCGCAAAGAGACCACACTGAGGAAGGCTTTCGTTGCTCTTCTGTCTGAGTACGGTAAACTCAACACTAAACACTACGTCGTTGACCCAAGCGGTCAGATCGATTCATTTGCCTGCTTTCCACCGGCTGTATCTGGGTCCGACTTCTCCTTCGCTCATTCCATCATGTCTGGCGCTATCGCGGAGGATGCCTCAGCTTCAGAACGAATGTCCCTGTCCAGCTTGCCTGGTGAACTAGCTCTAGAGCTATTGTCGGAAGATATTATTATTAGTTAATCCTAGGAGCTGTACTGTAACATGAGTGGGCGGCGTACGCAATGCTTCAATAAAGGCCATGCATAGAGAATGAGAGGTGCAAAGTTGGTTAATAACAATTGCAGTCTTGGTTTGGGGTAGAGTATGAACAATAGTAATAATAATGACAATGTGTAAAACAATAGAAAAATGAGATTGTATAAATGCGGGACTTCCGGGATGAAAAGGCAGACGAATGACGGCCAAAGCCGGAGACATCACCACGCGCGAGCCGACACCACAGAAAGTATACGAAAGCATTATAGTATATGGCCTGTCCTCGTCCCTGGATGTTTTATGCGATTTTCTTGAAGCCTCCAATCTTATCTCTAAAGCAAACTCTAACTAGTCCCTTCTCATTACTCAGGAAGGTTGTTACGCTTTGACTAACGCTCGGACAATTACTTCACCCTTCAGCCTTGATGACTTCAAGACACAGCTAAAGAATAAAGGCAGATGCTCGGCGCATAGTTACCAAGGAATTGGGGTTCCATCCGCGTGGATGAAACGCCCAGAATAAGTGTCCCTGGTGGCTGTATCAATCTGCTCAACCATCGTCAGCCTACACTGCACAAGGACCGAAAAGGGAAGTATGTACTTACCCTCTCAGTGATACTCTTGACCACTTCAGCAAGATCTAAGAAGGGAGGATCCTCCATCCCTGTGTGCCTTGACTGCATTCTTTCCCATGTCGGTCTCAACAAAGCTGAAGTAGGAGTAACATAGTCAGCGCAATGCTATCGGGAAAAGGAAGGTTTCATGCTAGACCACTTACCCAGGCGAGATGGCAAACGCGACCATGTTCTCATACTCGACGTGAATCGTCTTTGTGAAATGGTTCAAAGCCGCCTTGGAAGCATTGTACGGGAACATCTTAAAGAACATGTACTTTTGATAGTCCTCAATGGAAGCGACAGGTGAGCTCATTGCCACCCATTTGGGATTCTTAGCTCTCTCAAGAAGAGGCTTCAAGCCCATAAAGAGCAATGCCGGACCGGCTGCATTGATGACGTAGACGTCGACCACAGCCTTGGGATCAATGGATTCAACAGGACCCTGATCACCGACTGTAGCGGCATTGGCGATGATGACATCCAACTTGGTAATGCCTTGAGCCTCGAGCTCTTTTGCAGCCTCGAAGGAATCGGTCGTGGAGGCGGCTTCGATCTTGACGAGGACGACTCTGCTGCCCTCGGCGGCGGTGAGTTCCAGGAGAGCCTTGGCGTTGGGGCTGGAAATGTCACGGAGGGCGGCAATGACTATGTGGTTCGGTCGGCGGAGGTAGTGCTCGAGGAAGCCTTTGCCAATACCTGACATTGGTGTTAGATCCAAGCGCCCATGAGTTGTCAAACCACGAAAGACATAAAATGCGAAAGCTCTAATGATACTGACCTCGACTGGCGCCAGAGATGAGGACATTAGTAGTGGTGTCCATTATCGTGAGCGCGGCTGAAGATTGCTTCTAAATTGTAGACTTAGTGGTGGTAGTTAATGTTGATAAGTGCGAGTGTTGATGAACATCAAATCCCTATTGCGAATCATTCTTTATATACTTCTACCAATGTTACTTACATCTCATTCTCGAAGCTCAGTCGCTGCTACAATCAGGTCAGCACAGAGGCTTTCGGACTGCGCATACCTGTGCTTGTCCGAATTGGGGGATGTACATGCGCCGCAACGGCATTGTCGCCCTAAATTGTCCGCGATTACTCAGTGTCAACAGTACACCACGTTCATCCTACGCATTGTCCGAGACCAAGCTGCCGACATGCAGACTTGTATGACGGATTGCTTACTGTGGCTGCCGCCTTCAAATGGATGCGACCGCAATGTTAGCTTCTGGATTGCTCAGCAATCGTTTTATCCTGACTGGGAATGCGGAATTGATCACGCTGGAAATTTCTAGTCTCATGAAGAATCGCGAGGGATTGGTGGACAATTGCGACGCTCGTGGTTTGGAGGTGATCGCTGCTTGTTCAGCACGTTTCGCTGGCCGGCGAGGAGACCGGTCTCGCGGCCCTTGAGTTCAGGAAATGAAAAGATCACCTCATGTTCCGATGTTCACCACATTCTCAGGTACCCAGGCTTTTTTTCCATCTTTTAACGTTTTTCTCTATTGCCCTGCGTGCTTTCATAAGCTCTGCCCAGCATGAGCTGCAGCAGGGTCTGCCTGGCGAGATGCTCACGAACACGTTATAACGGCGACCGAAACCGACGGGCCGTTGCAGGTGTCAGGTGTTCCGAGCGCTGAGGTCGGCAGGGTGCAGTCCCTCATCCTGAACTTCGCGAAAAAAGTCTTCTCGTCATGTTACACACGGTGCCTGAAACCGCCACGAACCTCAATCATTTGCCACAAGCTAGAAGCCGGCTGTTGTTCCCCCATCTTGCGTTTGCGCGGCTCCTCTCAAGGATCATCAGCCGAATGCTCACGAGGAAAAGTCTAATGTGGCTTGCCAATATCTGCGATTGACCATATACTCCACGCCGAACATCCAGAGTCCGCCACTATTGTGCGTTCCTCAAAGGCCCTCCCTGCAGCCACCCGTGTGAATCAGCCACAGTCAATGGATGTGCCCAACAGTCGTCCAATTCTTCATGGAGGCTCGAAGAAAGCGCAGCAAGCATCTATCTTTCGAACCTCCCTCTCTCCACCTCCGACAATGGGAAGCCACGAACCTGTCCCCGAGAACATTTGCCTTGTCGCATCTCCCACCACCCTCAAGTTTGTGTGCTCACCAAACAACAGTCACACTCATACTGGAAGCTCTTCGAATGTGGTGAAGATCAGTTCCTGGCCCGACAAACTAGATTGAGATGCTCGCCCCTTTCAGGTACATTGGTTCCACGTCATTGCCCGCCACGCAGAACAGGCTCTCTTATTTCGGACACTTGAAAGGCAGGGACATCCTCGCTACTTCCCTGTAGACCAAGAGCAATCACCTGCGCTTCGTCTGCTCAAGATTCCTCTACGAAAAGCAACAAAGACTCCAACACCTTCCTCATCGATAGGACGTTTTCTGTGCCTTGCTGCAGTCTCGAAATAGTCCCAGGCAACACCGCCTCAAGCCTCACACCTAGCATATCGCATGAAGGACCGCTGTTCTGACGCACTCATCGATGATCATACCAAGATATGACTGCATTTTTCGTGGATTGGGAACTCTGGCAAGAGATGACCTTCGTAGGTTTCACAGCACGCCTCGCCTCCAGACGTGTCCGCTGACAAACTGCACTGTCCAGGTCCTTGCTTGTTGCATTGTTGCGGTCTTCTCCTTTGGCACCCTGCGATTGTGGTGGAGCACTCGAACGATGCGCAGGCTCGAAGTCATCGACGAAGAGAAACGAGCTCGGACAACCGAGATGAGAAACTGCGGGATCGACCAATGGCGATCGGACGACATACCATTTGGCGTTCGAGCCCTCCAGACAGGAGTCGAAGTGGACGGTATCTGGGTGTCCCGACCATTCTCACCTGGCTCGAGTCAAGTAGCCTCCTCGACGACTCTTATGTGGAACTGTATCGAGCAGGACAAGGAGAAAACACACAAGTACTCGGACGCAGCGAGCGGATCCGAGCCCAGGAGAAGGTACCCATCCGAAAACTCCACGATCGACCAAGTGCTCCAGGGCGAGCCATTTGCACAAGACTTCATGGCTCCTCATTGCATATCGAGCCTTGATCTCCAGAACCCTCCCGTTGACATGACGTCGGAAGGCGAGCAGCGACAAGTCGAGGTACGATCCTATCTGCCAACGGGCTTGCAACCTCCGGAATCTTCAAACACATGCTTCATACCATCGCAATTGAGTTCTGAAGTAGCCCAGTCTGCCAGAGAACCCGGCGTGGAGATCAATGCGAGCCGCACCCCCGGTCTCGCAATAACTTCCACTAACGCCGTCCTGGAACCCGACAACATGACCGTCCATGCAAACAAAGTCACGAGAAAGCCAAACGAGAATTTCGAAATTCTACCCGCGGGCACGTTCGGCCCACGACCAGATATCCAAGAGGCTCCTCTGACAGGTTCAGAAGACATTCGTCTGCCACATTTCCAGCCCGGCCCAGCAAAGTTGAGAAAGAAGAGAATGGCCTGAACACGCGAAGGCATATAAGGTTATCCGACAGACTTCACGTCCAGATATATGAGGTCATCTACGTGCTTCTTTTGTCTTATTCAATGAGATTCCGGTTACTCTTATTCTGCTGGCTTGATTCGCACCAGTCAAGCCCAAACTCAGACACACGTCTAATGAAACAACAGTATGAAAGCCCGTCTATATATAATTAACGCCACAGGGACCCGATACTTCTAGGAGTGATTCCTTTCCAAACGCCGAAATTCGCACCTGGTATGTTAGCCCCGCCGGGGCATCTCGAGTCTTGACTATTGACCAACTCCTTGCAAAAGCCACATCGGATAAAGACACCAAAGAAATTTGTGCAAACGGGCTCGCCGATTGAGGGACCATGCACTTCGAGGAACAAAGTCCAAGACCTCAGATTAACTCACTCATCCATCGCCTTGAAACTCGAATTTGCAAATAGCCTGTGATCATGCCTCTGTCTTAGGCGCATCACGCCACACCGGAAGCTTACTCTTAAAGATCTCCTCCCAGGACTCGCCACATGCCTCTCGGAAAGACAAGTACGACTCGCTCGCAAAGTCCGTGAACACACCTCCGTAGTTTTCTGGATCTGCAGTCCCCGAGGGGTGCTTGTTGGCATCTACCCATATCCTCCCGTCGATGGGTTCCGCAGTGATTGGATCGCCACGATGGTTTGCTTGCTTGGCAGTCTTGAGGAGAATATCGATATGCGGGAAGAACCAGAAGTCCCGAAAGCGCTCGATGAAGTACCTCTTGGTACAAGTGTTGTGATAGAAGGCATGGATGCGTCTCGTCGCAACATTCGTGCCCAGCGGGAGATTGCGAACCCAATCACGCGCCGTAGTCCCAGGCCGACTATCCGCATCGATCGCGTTCCATATGCGAGCGAAGGCCTTGAAGAAGTACGACGGCATGGGAATGTGGTATGACCGGAACCTATCGCCCTCATCCAAGGCGTCATGCTTCATATGAGCCGAGTTGTCCCAATTGTTGTACTTCAGCTTCCACATGAAGCGATCGTTGTGACATTGAGTCTGGGCGAAAGCTGACTCGAAGTCAACGGTGATGTGATATTCGGTTTCCTCATCAACCATGCGCTTCGGTGGCAGTTCTCGCTTTCCATCACTCCTGTCATTCAGGCCCGGATATGCTTGACCTTTCGATAGGGTCTGCATTGTGCGGTGGAATTCCTGGCGCGCGTACAGTTTCGAGATGTAGAGCTGGTCTGAGTTCCGGTGCGAATCAACTTTCTCATGGTTCTCCGCGATGTATTCATTAGCTGCATCGAGGAAGTTTCGCAGATCTCCGAGTGGACCGATCACAGTCCCGGAGTTGAGGAACTTGGAATGGCTGTACTGAAGCTCGCCATTTCCAGTACGCGGACCCCAGACATTATGGGCCGATGGCGGATCAGGTGTGATCCAGCATTGAGGTTGCAGCTTTTTGCTTGGAAAGCATCCCTTGTCCGTGCCCCAGAGAAGACTCTGATACAGACCCTCTGCCCTGGCTTCTTTGAGGCTAAGACCGTGCTGGTCAGCCACCCGCTGGTTTGCGACAGCCATCATGTCGAAATACAGCTGTATCGTCGCTTCAGCGGGTATTTGTGCGATAACATCGAATCCATCGACGATAATCACGAGGTCATCATCCTGTGCATCGGGCGCATTGTGAAGATACCGCGCTGCTGTCTTAAGCTTCGCGATATGGGCCTTGTGGGCATCAAACTCGCCCTTTCCCTTGTATCCCACGATGGTCGGGACAGAGTATCGATTCAGCAGCCCAGATGCCAGATGTGCACATACGGCAGGCTTGATGGTTGTTGTAGGGATGAGGTAGTGAAGTTTCGACGTTCGGTGTTTCGATGTCGAATTTGTGACTGACTCGTCTGGTCTCGACTCCGGTTGAGATGGTGGTATCGGTCGGTGAACTGGCGGGACTTCCCACGTCTCAGCATATGCCTGTTCACGATGATCAGCTTCCGAACACGTTTGAGATATTGGAGGAAAAGATCTTACATCAGTCGCAAGCCATAAGGTCCACAAGGCGACGGCCACCAAGATTGCGACGAGACCTACTGTCCCCGGAGCGCGTGGAAGAGTCAGCATCTCCGTCAAAGGCCCAAGGCCTCTTTGCAGAAAGCAAAGGGATACAGAAGATGCACTCGACCACCAGTAATGCACCGAACAAGTCTACAGTGAGAGAAACAAAGTACGGTTCTCAAAGGCTTTCCGGAGAAACCCCATGTGCTCGAGATGACATCTCGGCATATATTTGTGGACATTGATGCCCCATCATCTCCAGTTGTCATCTTTCTTTGTCATTTTGCCGACGAATTAGGTCGACATGCGCCACGATAGAGTACGCCCGACCCCTGGATCGACACGCGGCTCGGCTGGCAAGCTGGTGTCAGTTCTACAAGAGTTACTTGCCAAGATCGTGTCTCCCGCGTGTTTCGTAAAGTACCACATGGGGCATCTCTCAAGACAAGACGATGAGATGTGGGTATGCGGATACGTCAGTGCTCTAGTCTGGCATTGGCGTAGGGATCTAGTCCTCGGACTCGGATCTGCGGAGTGTCGGACCATTACGACGCACATAGATGTACAGTCCTGCATTGTTCATTCGACTGCGAGTTCCACGCCTATCTGCCCTACAGGCTTTACTGACCCTTTTGGTGTTGAGCAGATGAATCTCGAGATTAAAGGCTTCGTGGATTGATCGGTATAAACCCAAAAGGACAGTTTCGAGGTCATTCCGTGACTAAAGGGTCCCACGTCGTGTTCTATGCGAAGTACGTGGATCCGTTGCTTTGTCTCCGGACCCGACAACAGGGCTGACAGCCGGAGTTCTCAACTATAACAGGTTTCGCATATAAAATCGCGTACGGATAGTCAATGCTCAAAATAGTGTCGACGCGCTGCGCAGCGCCCAGTGAGGGTAGTCGCCAAGACTTCAGCATAGTTAGTGTGCAATTGGTCATCTTCCGACCAAGTACAGCTGCACCGTCTCATGTTACGGCTTGAACAAAAGTTGTTCCGAGTGTGGGTGAGCGACCGGTAGCTCGGATTGGCGTTCTTGATACCTCGTCAAAGACGAGATGTGCGTCTTGGCAGCGGCAGCGACGACCGAATGAGCGAAAAACGACACGGGAACATGATCCGGTCAGACTCTCATTGAATAGACTACGTATCATAGTCGCAAGCGTGTCGGAGCTTTGACTAGGACGGTTCTTACTGGGCTGGTAGGTGTCAACGCGGCCAACGACTCAGCCTCCTTGTCGTATCTCGCATAGATCGTCGCTACGCAGAATGGCACCACCTAGCACCGGGAACATAGTAAGCGATCGGGCATTGACCAGCACAACATACATCAAAAAGAAAAGTGGCATGATGTGGACTTTTGTCGCCGTAGCTGACGTTTTGTGAAGTCTGGGCATTGTGGAACAGTTTCCACAATGCGAAATACGTCCTGAACACGAATGTTTGGGTCGCCGACCAGCTTCGCCCACTTGAGACCTCTTTCCGAATTAAGCACAAGACATCACGATGAAGAAGATTGACAATGGAGAGAATCGACGCGTGTTACGGCTGCAAGACAAGAGTTGATACTTGAGTGAATGAAGGAAGTACAAACTTGTCATTGGATCCGCAAGGCTATGCAGGGTTCCGACTTCCGGGAATTCCGGAGGTGCGAGATCAACTTAAATGGGTCAGTCGAACTAACATGGTCGACCCTTGTCAATTGGCTTTTCAGGGCCATTGGCGCAATCGTCTTCCATGGGCCAGTTGAGAGATCTTCCGCGGCCTAGCTACAGGCTCGTCTGTGAGTTTCTCCTGCTCGCATACTTACACCAGGCTAGCTAGTCTACTCATCTCATAGCTTTCACAACTACATGTTATTAATATTCCAGGGCTGCATCTTATTATTTGGTGAATTCATATTGGGCATTGCTGGTACAACAGGGCCAGAACAAGGACTGGGTCGCCTCTACCACTGTCTGACTGAGACCCAAGAGCATCCTATTCTTGACCGCGGAGCAAGCGAAGTCATGGATCGTCAGCTTTGCAGTCCTGCCAAGCCGGGTACAGTACACGATAGGGAGGAGGGAGTCGTCACGGTACAACTTGGCATGCAGGAACTAGGACACATAGATATGTATACGGGGTATGTCGACTCAACAGGGTTCAAGTCCCGCATCATGGAATCGGGCTTCGCATCTTCAGCTCATTCGAGACAGACTACCAGAAAGAAAGAGAATAAGGAGACCGGCTGGTTTTTAGCGGCACGATATGCGGGTCCGATGCGAGGCCTAGTTAAGCTTCTTTCTTAGTTCTCGCTTCGAACCAAAATAGCGTCGGCCGCCGGAGTCGCTTTGTGTCATCAACTAGCCCAATGACAAATAGACCATCTTTCGCCAGGGCTGCACATGCGCAAGTCCACGTGTCCAGGAGACGTAACACTGCCCGATCCGGAAACATCAAACCACTTTCCCACACGGTCAGGAAAGAAAGTGGATGATTAGCAGCCATACTCACCCAATTCATGGAGATATCCTGCTGTCTCTCGTCCTTCACAGGGCTATAGTCACCGTTTTCAAGGGACTATATGATGACAATTCGAGCTGGACCACTCGTGCACTCGCATACCGCCTGCATCACGTATGAGGGAAGTACATGATGGTCTTCAGATCTCATCGGTTTGCGCCCCAGAGGAAGATACTGGACGCGTAAGGTAGCTGTGGCTGAGGGCAATACCTTGACCTATAGGCGGTATCATTCCAAATCCACCTCGTCTTGTCATACAGTCTGCCGTACTGTTGAGACCGCCTCGCCAGTTCTTAAAGTCCTGACCTTTTTGATAAGGTCGTCTATTCATCACCCTTCAACAAGCCCCTGAAACTTGTCAACCACTTCTGCAGCCCTCGGATCCCCTACTCATCTACTTCACAATATCTCGAATTCCCTACCCGTCAAAATGCTCGGCAGAAGCTTTCTTTTCGCCGTGCAACTTCTCACTCTTGCAAGTGCTGCTCGAATCCAACAACGGACAGACTCACAGTGGTCCCTTGACCACACAGACACGACGAAACACTGCACACTTGGGGTCAACGAAACCTGTGCAGAAGGATACATATGTGCTTCTTTTGGACCCACGGACGAGCCACATTGCGTGGAACACAAAGCCTCATGAGTGATCGTCCCAGTTACCTTGGAGTGAATCAGAATGCGGCTTTAGACCCAGAGGAGTCCTACAGTCTACTTCGGAGGATCAACAATACGTCCAAAGGAGTCTTGAGCTTCAGCCACTGCCTCGCTATTGCATCTCAGAATGCTCCATCATCTCAACTCCAGCGTGTTCAGTGTACCCAGCATGTTACACGCCGGTAGCTTGGTAGGATGTTGGTCATGACGGTATTGCCACTTTCATTGTGAGCCCTCAGGTATCGCGAGGCTGCACTCGGCCTTGTAGGCGATCAGCCGTGCACACAATCACCTTTGTGGCCACATATCTTTTTCGTTTCACAGTTTCACAGGACTGTAGCTTGCAATACAGCATGTCTAGAATCGTGCTAAGACGTATATAATGCAGCTTCAAGTTAAATATAAGAAACACCATGCAAAATTATGACTGTAGCTGAACGGAGATAAATTGTTGCTCTTAAACTCAAGGCAATATGGTCCTTAGAAACTACAACTTAGGCTTGATCAATGTTATGTTTCGTCTCTAAATCATACATAAGTAAGACACATTCACAAACCTAAAATAGTACCTTGCTCAAGGAATGCTATAGGTGACCAGCATCGTGCTTCCCTACAGCCGGGCCTCATTTCCCACCTTGACATTTACAAATAGAATGAAGGTGTCAAAGTGGTATTCAGATATTTTATCTTCTGCACAAATGGACCCAACAGCCTCCCAAAGGTCCCTGCTCCGGCAAACCCGTACGAAGTAGCGAGTCGGTGGAGTTGCGGACTTGAACTTCGTCCCGTCGGCCAACGGATGTTCAACTCGGGCGGCACATTTCCTGACTCCTGGCAATCAGGGTACTCATGTAGGAATGTGGCACATCCATTCCGCGACACCAATACGGGCATCTCTCATAACTTATTGAGCAGGGGTACCTCTCCTGAGGGGTTCAGCCTATTTGAGTAGACTTGATAGGCGGATGCTCCGCGACCCTTGTCACAACTTCCCGTGTAAGCTAAACACCCATTCGTACATAAGATACATGCATGTTTTATTCGTTCGAGTCTAGATCTAAGTCACGCGATGCTTTGACTATTCTATGTGAACCTGTCTAGATCTACAATAGTACGGGTATATCCCCTCGCACTTATCCAATCAGTTGGCCGTGGCACTATCGACGATACTTTACACAATTACCTGATCACAGCCTCAACCCCGTCACCATGGCAGGACGGGTGCGCCAGCCGTTTGATGAGCTCGCATTTGGGAAATACCTCTCTGACCGTGTGCCTGAAATCGTAACACCGGTCGATGTAAAGCAGGTAAGCGAAACACATTGAGGACATCAAGCCTGACTGACGCAACTTGTGAAATGTAGTTCAACTTTGGCCAATCCAACCCAACATATCTCATCATCGCCGCGAATGGGCGAAAGTTCGTCATGCGGAAGCGTCCCCCAGGTAAAGTCCCAAGACAGTCTCACAGAGTAGAGCGTGAATACGAAATCCTCCGCGCTCTGGAGACGACGAGCATACCCGTCCCCAAGCCATACACCATATGCACCGACGAGTCAGTAATCGGGACCATGTTCTACATCATGGAGTTTCTCGACGGCCGTATCTTCGAGGATCAAAATCTGTCTGGTGTGAGTCTGGAGGAGAAACGCGAGCTCTGGCGCGCGGCCATCCAGACGCTCGCGGAGCTGCACTCTGTGGACCCTCGAGAGGTTGGGCTCGAGAACTTTGGAGAGGCCGCCGGGTTCTACAACAGACAGATTCGGACGTGGGAGTCGATTATCAAGAGCCAGGAGGGCATTTTGAGTGTTGATACGCAGCAGCCCGTGGGGAGGGTGCCGCATTTTGAAGAGTCTCTGCGGTACTTCAAGGACCAGCGGCTGCAGCCCAAGGAAAGGATGTCGCTCGTCCACGGTGATTACAAGCTGGACAATCTGGTATTCCACAAGACGGAGCCGCGGGTCATTGGCATCTTAGAGTAAGTTCCGTTGCCCATCGGACCAGACAAGGAAACCGCTGACAACCCCTGAGCTGGGAGTCATCCACTATCGGTCACCCTCTCTCCGACGTCTGTAACCTAGTCTCTCCGTTCTACCTAGCAAGGCAACTAGGCGCTACACCGTATGACCTCTCCAGTCTGCTTCCCGGTCGAACACCGGGCCTACCGCAGCCAGAGTTACTCGTGGAGTGGTACACCTGGTCCAGCTCGTACGACCCGAGGCGAGACCTGAGTTGGGGCGTGGCTTTCAATATCTTCAAGCTGGCGGCCATATGCCAAGGCGTAGCAGCGCGGGTTGCCCTCGGGCAAACAGCGAGTCGGGAGGCGCAAAAGTATGCTAGTATGAGAGGGCCGGTGGCGAGACTTGCGTGGAACTTGGTGCTGGAGGCCGGCACTTTCAAGAGTGCTAGACTTTGAGTATATGGGTACTGATTCGAATAATTGGCCATTACAACTTGCTTCTCTCCCCAAGATACGTGCCTGCGAGCCTGAGCATCACCGTCGCCTCCTTGACCATGTCATCCACGATCTGCTTTGCCGGTAAGATATCGGTGATGGATCCTGCGACCTGGCCCATCGCAAAGGGAATCTCCACAGGTTTCCCCGTCCTCGTGTCCTGCTCATACGGGATGATGCCCACATCGCACAGCCTCTGCACCTCATCACGCCTCGCATGCCAGCTTCTGATGTAGTCGTTGGACTTCATCCGCAGCGGCCGGCCCGTCAAGACCAGCGTCCTCTCGGTATCGTCGTAACCGCAGTCGAGGATGGCCTGCTTCTCAGCATAGGTAGCGTTCGCCTCCACTGAGGCCACGAACCTCGTGCTCACCCAGACGGCCACACTGCCCTGCATCAGCGAGCTGGCGAGACTTCGCCCTGATGAGATGCCACCACCAGCGACGACCAGCGCCGTGGACCCATTCAGCAGAGGAGGTCTGTATCTCCTCGCAACATCCACAACCGCTGGTATCAAGATTGAAGTCGCAATATCTCCAACATGTCCGCGTCCCTCTGTACCCTGGGCGCAGACGATATCCGCACCAGCTTCCAATGCCTTGACAGCGTGCTTCGGATGTCCCACCATGTTCATCACCAGAATGCCCGCCCTGTGAAGCTTCTCAATCAGCTCCCTCGATGGCACCCCCGCAGAGCTAACAAACAGCTTCGCACCGCTGCTGATGGTGATCTCAATCAGATCCTCGAGCCTCCCGTCAGTGCAGTCGTAGTTGGTCTTACGCGCGCCACCACCGATCTTGGGCAGGGCCAGATCAACGCCAAAGGGCAGGTCAGGACGCGAGAAGGAGGCCTTCATCTCAGCTATGGTTGCACGAAGCTGTTCGGGCGTGCATTGATAGCCGCCTACCACGCTGAGACTACCAGCATTGGCGACAGCGGCGGCGAGAGACCCTCCTGAGACTCGGGCCATGCCGGCGAGGATGATGGGATGTTGGAATCCGAGCAGTGTTGTGAGGGGCGTCGTTATTGGGCCAGCCATGTTGAAGCAAGTATACGAGTATATCAAGGTAGAGAAGTGTATGGCATCTATCGATGGCTGCGTATGAGCAATGGAATTGATTCACAAGAAAAGAAGCATGGAAGTATGTCCAGATGGGCCGTGACTTGATCTAGACCCCTGTGAGCCAACCAGGCTTCCCCATCCAGTAGCGAGCCCACAGAGATCTAGGCCCGTGAGAAACGATATACCTAATGCTGTGATATCACGAAGATAATGGTGGGAGGAATACCACTTGAGAAGGTTGGCTGGAGGTGACCTGCCGTGCCTGCCTTGAGCGCACCTGCTTCACTTGGCCGTACGGCGCAGTGCAGAACAGTGCAACCCGATCCTCCTCCATTCGCTTAAGAATTCCTCATCTACTTTACCGTGACAACTGGAAGTAAATTCGATCTTATCCGGACCCTTCCGCTGGTCTGCCATATCTTGTCGGGTGATCCGCCGCATACGACTTATGTCGCCAGTATTATGTCCATTTTCGTCTTCGTCAGGCTGCGGGCTGCGGTGACCCCCCAGATTTGCAGTCAGCCCAGACCACCGAACAAGGAACGGTGATCATGCGCCTCAGAAGTCCATACCAGTGCGACTGACTGAGCTTCCAGTGCTTCGTTCGTGCAGCGCAGCGTCCCGTCCTCAAGGGTCAGGATCCCTCGCGGCATCAACCATGCACCACCCTTCATCCACTTGGCTGCCAGCATGGCATCAATGCGACTTTATCCAAGACCGGGGAAGGCCACTCTGCTCTATCTCATGGCGATTCGATCCTTGACTTCTCTTCTACCCTGCTCTCCTACCTCCTTCGCCGTCCAAGGTCCCTCTGCCGTCTTCCTCTATCAAAGCGGTTCGCGACAACATCACCACCACCATGAAGCACAGCGCTGCCGGTCCAGACCATGTTCTGGACTCGAAGGTCATTTCTGGGGATGATTTGAACAAGAAGTCGGGTAGCCAGGCTGGATCCAGAGATGAGCCCTCCACTTCCTCGGAAAATGATGCTGAAAAGGCTCCCAACCAGCCCAGTCGCCCGCAGGCCCCAGATGGCGGTCTCAAGGCCTGGCTTGTAGTGCTTGGTGCCTGGTGCACAGCCTTCTGCAGCTTTGGCTGGCTCAACAGTACGTTTCTTCCTGGTGTATTGTGGTGTATTGTGTTACTCTGTATCGCATTGCATGACAGTGAGTTGAACGTCGAATGCTCACACTCCCTCTAACTAGGTATCGGCGCTTTCCAGGAATACTATCAGACAGACATGCTCAGCAACTATTCTCCAAGCCAAGTCTCTTGGATTCCATCACTCCAGATCTTCTTCATCTTGGCCATGGTACGCCGCTGCCCAAAAACATACATGCCTGGCCTTTCCCAGTCACAACCAAGATTCACACCTAGCTAACTTGCCTCTGAAGGGCCCAGTCGTTGGCACCTTGTTCGACAACTATGGTCCGCGATGGCTGGTGTTCGTCGGAAGCATCTTACATGTCTTTGGCATCATGATGACCAGCCTGAGCACCCGGTATTGGCAGATTCTCCTCGCCCAGGGAGTTTGCTCCGCCATTGGAGTATCTGCAATCTTCCAGCCTCGTAAGTACCAATTCTGACCCGGTAAGAGATCCTATCTGCTGAAGCACGAGCATCACAGCACTTAATTGCGTGGGACAATGGTTCGACAAGAAACGTGGCGCGGCCTTTGGGATCCTCTCCACCGGTGCCAGTACCGGTGGTGTCATATTCCCAATTATGGTAACTCATCTGATCCGTCAGGTCGGTTATGGCTGGGCCATGCGCATTTGCGCGTTCCTCATCCTCTTTCTCCTCATCATCGCAAACCTCACCGTACGGGCAATTTCCTCTCCTCGCCCGCAAAAGCTATCCCTGACCCAGCTCGCTAAACCCTTCACCGAGATGGATTTCATCCTGTTGGCAGCAGGATTCTTCTTCTTGACGTACGGCGTCTTCGCACCTCTCAACTACATCTCCGTATACGCCAGAGCAGTAGGCATGAACCCAGATCTCGTACAGTATCTCATTCCTATTCTTAATGCGGCATCCCTGTTCGGGCGCCTCTTTGCTGGGTTCCTGGGAGACAAGGTTGGTCGGTTCAACATCTTTATTAGTGTCTGTTACTTGTCAGCCATCTGGATTCTTGCACTCTGGATTCCCAGCAGCACCGAAGCGGCGGTCGTCGCCTTCGCTATCCTGTTTGGCTTCTCCTCGGGCGCCTACATATCGCTTGTTGCGCCTCTAACCATGCAAGTCTCTCCGCTGCCCGAGATTGGCTTCCGCACTGGCATTGTCTTCTTTGTATCATCCATCGGTGGCCTGACGACAAATCCTATTAACGGAGCTCTTATTGATGGTCCCGGTGGGTACACTGGCCTTAAGATATTTCCCGGCGTGTTTTCTTTGGTGGGCACCACCCTGATTGTTGCGCTTAGGATACGGCGCACTGGCTGGAAGCTGTTTATTGCCTTCTAGTCACGGCTTGTCAGGACTGATTGCCAGGGAAGTGACAAGAGTATAAGAAGAAGGGATAGTTACGATATGAGGAAGACGCATTTCAGAAAGGGCAGGGATCGAGGACTCCATTCTAATCTGCTGCGTGAGAGAGGGGCTCAGACAGTTCAGAATACATCGATGCTAAGTCGTTGCTCATTGTTCGACTCACTTGTTCATAGTATTACAGTTATACCTGTATCTGTCGCTACGTGTGACCGGACTGCTTTCTCTCTCCTCAAGTCGTCTAAGCTTGTCTTCAAAAGATATCAACAGCCCCTACGACTTCCCGTGTACTCTGGATCTTCTGATTGGGCCCTTGCAGATATCTTAGCCGAGCCGGCGGTCGTCGGCAGCTCCCCGCGCGCCAAGTCTGCTTCAAGGGTCCTTTGCTGACAAGGTTGCTGTGCCTTCGGATAGGCCCTCGTAACTGAATACGCGGGAACGGTTCCTCGGCCCTGGCGATCTCGGTACGCCGGGGCTCACCTGGATTAGGAAGCATGTCGCATGCTGAAGACTCAAGAACGGCACAAGTGTGTCAGCGAGGCTGTGCCCCGACTATGCATCCGGTAGGTCGAGACATGACACGATATCTATTGGCTGCGGAGCTGGGCATGCACACACTTTTCCAGGGAATGGCAGAGGGTCTTACAAAGGCATGTGTCTTGTGGTTCGAGGCACACAATATTGTCTCCAGATTAGGTATCTTTGAGCTACAGTGCAGATAGGAAGGTCGTGCAAGTCCGCCATATTGCCAAATTCGGACGAGGCAGCTTCGAGCAGGACGTTGGAGACAGCGTACTGAAGAAAGACTATCCTCTCGCTATAGGGTCACTACTTTCAACTTTATTGTGTCTTCATTCTGGGAGTGCAAAGCTCGAATATCTCTTACAAGGGTTCTTCAATATTACCTTACCGAATCCATTGTACCCGAGTCTGCACCCGTCAAGCACAAGGACCTAACCTGCAAATAATCGCACATGAGCCTCGATCAGAGTTTCGCGGCCGTGAACCACTCCTTTGATCTATTGCGATTGCTTCCGGTTATGTGAGGTTGTCAAAGTTTCAAGCGCTCTAGGACGCGGACTACCAACAGGAAGCATATAAGCGACAGCGACCAAACAAGGGCGCAAATGGCACAAAGAACAAACATACAATAGCTGATGCAGGAATATGATACAAATCAATCCCATCAACTGCTCGGCATTGAAACAATAGTCAAAACGAAATTGGCAGCTTCTCTTTGATTGAGTGTTGTGCAAGACACTCGCCTTCTTCGTGGAACGCTTTCATGACAACTCGAAGTACGACCCGACGCTCACACTGAGATATCCAGGCCAGCACTTGAATCTTCTATGCAAAGTCAATCGACTTATATGCTAAAGGTTCCCCGAAACCATCACGTCTTTTCTTGGTCATGGAGTGGTCCTATTTCCTGTTGCCTGGATCTCGAAACAGCCCTCGAGCTCGTCCACGCGACTGTCCCCCGATTCCAGGTTCTTGGTAACGGATCTCCAGCTCAAGCGAGCAGCACTATCAGTGTCACACAAAACAGCGAAATAGCAATTGCGTATCTATAGATCCAAGTCCTAGTTTCCTACCCCACGACTCCAGACCCAGGGGTTCGGCGCCCACTCCCGCGGGAAGTGCGATGATGTAGTGTGGGGAAGACGTGCTAAGGCGGCGAACTCCCAAGACTTGTAGATCCTCGGGTATGGTGCCATCCAAGTTGAAAGCCGACAACAAGAACACGCCAAACCATTACTCATACATCTCCAAACAACACTTCAATAAAATCACTCAATATGGCGTCAATCAACCCCGTCGCTACGAATGGCTTCGCCAAAGGCGCGCTGTACGACCAACACCGTCCAACCTACCCTGCCGAAGCAGTGAGCAGTCTCCTCG
Source organism: Sarocladiaceae sp. CBMAI 1973 (assembly GCA_021347865.1). Taxonomy (NCBI): domain Eukaryota; kingdom Fungi; phylum Ascomycota; class Sordariomycetes; order Hypocreales; family Sarocladiaceae; species Sarocladiaceae sp. CBMAI 1973. Next base: position 28,649 of record WNLN01000060.1, on the reverse strand, counting down.
CTCATCTGGGCTTGGCAGATAAGAGGGGAGGCAAAATCGTTGACCTCGGTGCTGGAACGGGCAAATTCACAGAAGCTCTTGCCGCGAGGGAGGAAGAATACGAAGTTGTAGCTGTTGAGCCTTTGGAGTCTATGAGAGATGTACTTGCAGCCAAAGGGTTGAAGGGCGTTGTTACCAAGGATGGTACGGCGACTGATACCGGACTTGAAGCCGGGTGGGCGGATGCTGTTATCGTTGCACAGGTATGAACTTCTCGCAAACGCTTTGAGGGTGTACTGACATGATGACAGGCTTTCCACTGGTACGTTGAGACCAAGTGATCAGCTGAGAGATGTGTTGACAATGTACTGACCTGCGCAGGTTCGCAACAGAGGAGGCTCTCGCAGAAATCCATCGCGTGCTTAAGCCTGGGGCCAAGATGGCGGTAATCTGGAACGTCGATGAATGTACGCCATCCTCTCCTATTCTCTTGACTTGCATTCAAGTGAGGCTCACAGTGAACAGACAACCGTCCCAAAGACTGGCCCGCCACGACAAATTGGGAAAAGGAAATGGGAGACTACGTCGCCGTCACAGCCGTCGACCAACTCACCACCCGCTTCCGCGACAACCGCTGGCCAGCCGTCTTCGACGTCCAAGCCAAGCGCGACAAGCCCTTCTTCTCAACACCCATCAAATCCGAGACGACATCTTGGAGCATCAACGTGACGCGGGATGGGCTGGTCGATAGGATCAGCACGTTGAGCCACATTGCGATGATGGAGGGTGAGGACAGGAAGGCGTTTGAGAAGAAGGTTGATGAGATTCTGGAGGGCGATGTGAAGAAGGATGAGCAAGGTCGGATTGAGGCTCATGGGTTGACTTATTTCGCTTGGACGGAGAGGCTGTGAGCTGGTACGGATGATGCGCATTATGATAGACGTGATGGCTAGACATTAGACAGTACATGGGACGCGTGAGTAGCGTCAGGATATGATCAAAAGGAGAAAAGTTGTGCATCAAAGTCAGGAAGTCTCATTCGTTGAGCAGTTCATGAGTCTGCTGAGATGTACATAACTGTGAAGAGTCAGCCAATGTCCAGACATATCACCCGGAAACTCATCGGACTCACCATTGTTTCCCCTAACAAAAGCATCACCGTAGTCCCTCCTCTTTGCGCCGTTGACATACTCTGCCGTCTTCTCAAGGGCGATGTTCATGTAGCCATCAACAGACTGAAGCTCTCCTGCTCAAGGTCAGTCACGACGGTCTGTCTCTCACACGCACCCCCGGGGTAGGGGCGCTTCTCACCCTTGTAGACGACTCCGGAGTTCAGCTTGACGGTGACAGGACTGCCGATGATGTCGCTGAGGAAGCTGGAGGGATCCTTGCCCTCGCCCTGGGAGATGCTGCCGCCGTTCTCCATGATGACTTTACGTCTGTGCTAGCCTGTCGAGGAAGTGTCTGGTCGAATTGCGGCCTTTGAGATTCTCTGCTGCAGAATTTGACGAGGAACTGCTGGCCTTGAAGATTGAGCTGCCGAGACGTTGCGATGAAGTGAACTGGTTTGATGAGAGAGTCTCCAGCGATGTTTGGTGGATTGACGTTTTTGGTGAGGCTCCAGCTTCTGCCCCACGTTACCAGCACAAGTACCTCCCCCACCACTCTCACACTGTGACGGTACATCGCCCACCTCCAACGCCTGCCCCTCGCACTGTGACCCTTTTGCACAGGCGCTGGCAACCGCTAACACCGGCCCCCACTACCTGCACCGAACCGTGACGCGCTTCACCGTCGCATCGCATCTCAGCGCATCGCATCGCAAGGCGACTTTTTGACTTCACTCCAATGACCTTCTCTTCTCCCGCCTCTTGACCTCCTTACGACCGAGTCGCTCTCGAGGGGAACAGTGCACCTCAAATTTGGCTGCTTCATGGAAGCCTAGAGCTGGCTCTAGCCGTACGCCTTTGTTTATATATAATCTTACGATCCTCCACCGCAATACCACCTTCTCTACGAATACACAACCTCAAAACACACACCTCACTCTCCTCCGCAACAATGGCAGAATCAATCCCGCCTCCGAAGAAGAAACTCCCATTCAAACCAAAAGCCATCCGTCGTCCTCCCACAGCCGCAATCTCAAACCGGGGGCCCTCCAGCACCGGCGTCTCTAGTACACAAGCCATCGACAACGAAAATGACAACGATGTTCTTGCGCTCTTCCGACGCGCTGGGGAGATGGCCCCGAGGCTCGCTGAAGATCTCGAGAGGAGAAAGAAGAAGAAGCAAGAGCGACAGTTGAAGAAGGAGAGTGAGAGAAGAAGATCGTCTGGGGGGAAGAGGCATCATGACGACGAGGATGACGAGGAGGAACCACGCGACGCTGCACATGACAGGGATATCGTAGCCTCACCAGATGGCGACTATGGCAACGCTGGTTCATCCTTCAGCAAGGACCATGCGTCGGATCCCGTCAACAGGTTCGTTCATTTTCACAATCTCGAACGGCGCAAAACCATACTGACTGTATGACCCAGCGATCCCACCACTCCTCCACCCTCCAAGCGCTCCCGCACGACCACCCAACCTTCCAGTAAAGACAAGGGAAAAGGCCGTCTATACTCCAGTCCTGTCGTCCTTCAATCCGACGAAGATCTCCCACCTCCATCCTATACCTCACCCTCCACACGAGCCACCCGATCTCAAGCAAAAGTCCAACCACCACCTTCGACAAACCCAATAGTCCTCGACGACTCGGACTCAGACTCCCCACCAACCTACGCAGTAACAAGACCACCAGCTCGTCGAGTCCTCCCTCGCTCACCAAGCGTCGAAATCACCGACCCAGCAGACGACGATGACGAATTCAACGAATACGTCCTCAAAGCCGCAGCCGCTCGCGCCCGTCTCCAAGAACAAGCCTCCGCATCCCAAAACACCAACACACAAAACACACAAAACAATACAACCACATCCTCCCCTCCAGCCCATGCCGAGATCCTCGTAACATCAACCCTCCCCGGCTCAATCCCCTGCAAAGCCCTCGTCCGCTACGACCAATCCCTCCGTCTGCTGCGTGACTCCTGGGCAGCAAAGCAACGGAAAGCCGGCCTCGATGTTCCCGAAGACTCCGCAATCCTAACCTGGCGTCGCGCCCGAGTCTACAACACATCAACCCTATTCCACCTCGGCCTCCGTCCCCGCAATGACGGCCGCATCGCGATCTCAGACGGCAGCAGCAACACCCGCACCGGCCTATCAAGAAGCTACTCCTCAACAACCCACGACGACGGTCTAAGCAATGACCATCGCGGCGTCCTCTTCGAAGCCTGGACCCCAACAACCTTCGCCGAAATGGAACGCCTCGAAGCCTCCCGCTCAAACCCGCAGCCCTCCTCCCCACTACATACATCACAACTTGCCCCGTCCCAGGAAGAAGAAGAAGAAGAAGAGATCAAACTCCGCGTCCTCCTCCGCGCCCGCGGTCTCCCCGACATTGGCCTCACCGTCCGTCCCGCTACGACCGCCGAGACACTCGTCACCGGGTTCCGCGCTCGGATTGGTGCCTCGCATCCGGATGCGCTGAGTGGAGGTGTGGCGGTCACGTTGTGGTTTGATGGGGAGCAGTTGGAGGAGCATGCTACGCTTGAGGAGGCGGATATTGATGATCGGGACATTATTGAGGTTCACTTGAAGGCTGCCGAGTGAAGGCCTCGAGGTGATGAGGCTTAAGAAGGTGGTCAGGAATTCACAGGACGGATCAAAAGGAAGGCTCTGAGCGGATGGGCACGAGTATGTAATGAGCATTTACGACATCAGTATGATACCCCAGCAATGACTACAAAGAAATAAGACGAGCATACAACCAACTGAAGCAGTGCTTCGTCAGTTGCAATTCAAAGACAAACATGTCACACGTAAGCATTCAAGGGTGTGTTGTCCGGTATGCGCAGAACAGTGTGATCATAAAATGCCTTGACATTGACGCTTCGAGAAGGCGTATCGTCTCAATGCACCTATGTATAAAATGTAACAGAGAACTCAAACGCCATCCAGCCAGCCTCAAGGGAGAGCTCCATCCGTCTCCCGAGGTCTTTATATCCCACCGTATTGAGTCCAACCATAACGCCGTATAATGAATGAGCAACACAAAAGCCTCCCCGGCCATCGTCTGGAGTGTTCCAGAGGGCCAAAATATAGATCCCAATCCGAAGGGACCATCCCAAATGGGTTTCCTCCTCTTCCAGATACTCCCCGCTTGCTCTGCCAATTAGACATCGATAAGTGCGCTCATGCCCTTTGGCACGGACTTCGGCGAGATCGTATCTCCCGAAGGCGGCTGGATAAGATGCTCCTGCTCTGGAGTGGTAGGAATGTCGGACACGACCAGCGCTTCTGTGGTCTTATCCGCAGACTCTGGCGTCCAGGTAAAGGATGGAGACGTCGGTTGCTTTCGTTCTGGTCGAAGTTCTGGTAGATTGAACGACTTTTCGACAAGGCCAGCTTTTCCATTGAGCGAGCGATCGGCGACCTTCTCGATCTTGAAATGGCTCGTAACCATTTGTTTCGGTGCCTCTGCCGTGGCCTTCTTGGCATTTGGCTTGCGGCCACGCTTCGCTGGTACCTTGGCTTCGCTCTTGGTCTTGGTATTCGTCTCCTTCTTGGTGCCAAATGAGAGCTTGCTCTGTTTCGGCTTGGACGCGGGCTTGACCGCTGAGATGATTGGGCTGGCTCCCGGTGTCGGCATGTGCTGCTGCACATCTTGGATGGCCTTCTGGGCGGGCTCGGCCGTCTCGTCCTCTGATTTGACTTGGGGAATGTCAATGTTAATGGTATACTTGCTGCGACGCTCCAAGTCCGAGGCCTCGTCTTCCTTGCTGACCAGGAAGTTCTCGCCGAGATCCAAGTCCCAGGGATCTAGGTTTGCTTCACGTGCCACGTCATCGCACTTGGCCTTGACCACCAGATCCCAGCAGTCCTTGAAGTCGATACCCTTGGGCTCTGACTCAATGTTGATCCAGGCGGTGAATCCATCGCGCCTACCACGAGTCACCTGACACAGCTCCTTGACCAGGCGGCGGGTGCCTGGAACCTTGAGTGTGGTGCCAACAACAATGACTGCGTCAGGCCTTGCCTTGAGGTCCGCACTCGAGACGTTGCCGATGGCTTCCTCATCAGGGTTGAACTCGTTGTAGAGCACAAATCGTGGTCGGATTCGGCCAATGCCATGGCTCCTCTTGCCAGCATGAGCAGTGCGCACCTGATCCTGCTCAATGCATGAAGGGCACAATGGTGCTTCCGGTCCGTCGAAGACCTTGCCATCAAAAGGACTCAGTTCACTGCACTTGGTGCAGACCATCTTCTGTAGGCCGCCATGTAATTGGACGGTCGCAGGCCAAGGTCCCTTGGGGTTCAGCGGAATGTTGGTCGCTAGAGGCTGCAAACTCGTGTCCAGGCAGTCGATGTTTTGTGAATAGAGGCGGAGAAGTCGACCTTGCTTGGCCAAAGAAGCCAGCATGTGGTGAAACTGTGTCGGCTTTGCTTCCTGGGACATTTGTGCCATCTCTCGGACCATAGTGTGGAACGACTGCGTCGAAGAGTCGTGCTTGTAAACTGAAGCGTCGAAGAGGTGTTTGCCCGAAGCCTTTACCTTGTGCTGGCTACGAGCGCTCGCGAAAAGGCCATTGGAAGATCGAAAGTCTGGGATGCCTGCCGAGACAGAGATGCCAGCGCCGGCAATGACGACAATCTTCTTCTTCTTGTGTAATGCAGCTTTGAGGCGGTTGAGTTGCAGGGTATCTTCCTCATTGAAATCAAGTTCCTCCTTCATCAAGTCGAGGTACTCGGTAGTGCGCTCCTTTGGAGCCGCAACCTTCCTCTTCTTTGCCGGCGGGGGTCCATCGCGTGCACTCGGGGTACTCACATCAGTGGGCATGTCGATAGGATCGGAAAGCTGTTTCGTGGGAGATTGCGACCCAGAGGTTGTGGTAGAAGTCGGTGAAGGGGAGGGATATCTCCTCGCTGCCTCGTCATGAAGAGGACCCATGACAGGACTGTTCGGTAGTGAAGGTGTGCGGGAGAGGCGAGATAATGGTGAGGAAGGAGCGGAGGCGAGGGAGGGGAGAGGACTCGAGGTCGAGGTTGACGAGTCCATGGCGAAGGAGAGGGAAGGAGGATTCGCGCGGGCGCGTGTAACACGGTCGCGCCTGCCGAGATCGAGGCACGCGTTCAGACGACTACCGCTGAAAGGCCGAGCAGTAATTCCTGAACAATAGGAGAGGTGGCGAAGGCGAGCTCAGCGTCGGAGAAGGGTTGCTGAGCGAAAAGGGAGCGGTGTCGCTTCGGATTATGGGACTGTCATTTCGTCGCAGAAAGGGCAATCGCGGATAATAGAAGTCGTACTCGGTAAAGTCGGTATAGAGGTCATATGAGGTGTACTGCGCAGTCGACAATACGAATAAACACCCAAGAGCAGCGCCGTTCGATCAAATGGTCCCGGTGAAACAATGCAAAGGGTCGAAGCCGGTGGGCGGTTGTGGTGAGGAGAGTGTTCGAGTCTGCACAAGGCGGAGAGACGACAACGGATGAAGGACGAGAGACGGAGGCCAAAAGGTGGGTGAGCAGCCGCTTTCCCATCAGAAACAGCAGCAGCCCCCAGTTTCATTCCTCCGGGCTAACAATTGATTACAACTAAGAAAACTCCCTACGGCATTAGACCGGGCCCAAGGTAAACAAGGCTTTTATTTCAGCCCATCATATTCCCGTTTTGAATCTTTCCGACTGACTCGTCCTTGCACAATAAATGGAGATCCGATGGTGAGGCTGGGCACAGGGTAGCCTTTCGTGATGCGCATGACCGTAACAGCAGCCAAGTCGAAGCAGAATGCAGCCATCCAGAGCACCAGCACCGTGATTCCCATTCGATGTTACTATTCATTCTGCCTTTGTTTGCGTCAATTTCCACATCCATCCTTGGACCCCCTCTTTTCGAGTTCCGAATACCACCAAACTGTAAATGCAACTGCAGCTCCGATAGTCGCTTTCAATATCGCAGCATTCCAACACCACTCTGGCTTTGCTAGCAGATCCATTTCCCCCCAAGCCAGAATTTGGTTGTTGCATCGTTATTGTCGCGATCATGAAGCTTGTCATGTGCACGCCTCACGATGCGGCACCGGCCCGGCATCACCTCCGAGTCGATCTTATCATTGCGACCAATCCTGAGAGTATCCCATGATCCGATGAAATTAATTCCGATGGTTTTTTAGTCAAAATGCGAGTTCTTCGTTGTTGTACGGTCTGCACATCTATCGTTGATCTCCATGTCATTCGCATCGTCACCGCCCACTCGGCCGCATTCCCGACCGTCCGGCCCGCCGTTGCCCGGTCATCCAAAGGATCGAATCAGTGACTTACTCCACACACCACAACACACCAGAACAACAAGTATCCTCGTCCGCCCTAGGCCAGCACAAGCAATGCGAATCGCTTATCGGTGCATTGGCCTCGGCATCCTGCATCATCTAGCACGGGAACAAATTCGATTGCCCATGACTGACCGGTCCTCGATACTTGCATGGAACTTGAGTAAACTCGATGCAATGTGTGGCATCAGTGCTTGTACCTAAGGTGCCTGGTGTGTTCGCTGCCCGGGCACGTCCTAATGGCCACAGCTTCGCTTCATCGTAATGTGAAATGAAAGTTGATTCGTTATTATCTTTCCAAAGACTCCTTGGGAATATGCTGCTGCCTCCAGACAGATGATACATAAGTGCTGTACATGTTGATACACTCGGCTCTCGTCACACCATGACCGTCCTCACTTCTACTCTCCCTTCCCGACAGTCTTCTTCGCCAAACGCCCAAAGTAATCAAGCGACCACTTCTCTCCTTCCTTCACCTCAGGCTTGGCCACTTTCTTCGCCTCCTCCACGATCTCAATCTTCTTCACATCCCTCAGGATGCCATCATTCTTGACCACGCCATGACTCCTTTCAAATCTCCTCCTTTGCACAACCTCCATGCCCACCAGGCCCATTGTCATACCTCCGAAGTGATTCGCAAGGTCAACCTTCCTCCTCACTGCCCTGCCAAGGTACGACAGCTGGATCGCTACCAACAAGGCAAGAAACACGATTCCGTGTACTCCTTCCTCCGGCATGCCGAAGAATTTGAAGCCATCGCTCTTGTGACCCCAGAAATAGGCAGTCATAATTCCCAGCGTGCATCCACTTGCTCCCAGCGAGCTCACCGAGAGCCATCCTCTAGCCGTGTACACCATAAGACTACTTAAGTATCCTGCCGCACCACATGCCATGTAGAGAGTCAAGAACGTCGCCCGGTCCATCTCCTCATGCAGCGCGTTGCCAACAAAGTAGAGCGCAAGCATGTTCATCAGTAAGTGCTTGGACCCTTGATGCGAGAAGTTTGCCGTCAGAAGCGTCACGGGCTTGACCTTGCCGACAATGAACACCATGTAGCGGTTCATGAATCCCCACAGAGGCGGCACCCGCCATGCCATGAAAGCCAGCACATTCGCTCCGATAAGCGCACAGACTGTTGCCTGTCCTGTCGACAGACTCCTGACCATTCGGTAGGTATCAGCCGGCTCTTCGTACACAGTTGTGACAGCTGCCAGAAACCCAATGACCAGAGTAACAACTGTGACCGATGGCAAGATCCTTTGCCAGAAAGTGATCAACTCAGGCTCCAAATCGCCCTCCTGCTCGGCCTTCTTGTAGTATTCTGCAATCTTCGGGTTCACAATCGCCCCACCATCTTCCTTGATGAGAGCAACCGGCCCAGCTTTTGCCCTGGCAAGCGCCTCTGCACCTCCTGCCGCCTCTTCCTCTGCTCTTTGTCTGGCCTTTCTCGCGGCTTCCTTAGCCTCTGATCTAGCTTCGTTCTTCGCGCGGATCTGGTCGAATCGACTGGCACCGTAAACAGGGTCGACCTTGTAAAGCTTCTTAGCCAAGCCGGACTGAGGAGCAGCATCTTCTGTTGGTGTGATGCCCTTCTCCCTCATTTCCTCTTCCTTCTCGATTTGCGCAAGCTCCTCTTCCGCCCGTAGGCCCGCACTGAGCTCTTCATCGACCGGTACCGTGATCCTCAGATATCTCAAAGCCGTGTCGATTTCCTGGTTGGAAAATCTCTCGGTATTCGTTGAGAAAGCCGGATCCTCCAAAGTGCCAGCCACACGCCGACCGTGCAAGATCTTCAAAAGTGCATTCGCATCCTCGACGTCTATCGTACTTCGACCGAACACACGATCAACCTCCTCCTGCGTAAGCGGCGTCGTCCGGAAGTCGAGCCCATATTCGTCTCTGTAGTTGGCTGGCAGTTGTTCGTACTTCTTCGCAACCCGTCGAACAAAGAAGGTGCGCCGCTGGAAAGACCCCTTAAAGACATGCGATGTCGTAGTCGTTGTCGCTGCGCATCGTGGCCTTGTTGCAAACCTCAATGAGCTCCGAGAAGAAGTCTGTGATGCATGCTGTGCAGCAGACTGTGAGAGCCATCGCAGCGCATCTCTCGAAGGCACAGGAGCAGATCTGGCTGGCAGAGTAGCTCTCGCAGCCAAACCCAGCAAAGGCTGAGCTGCCGCCCTCGGACAAAGCCAGTAGCTCATCTTCTCAGACTGTCGAGAAGCAGCCAAACTCCTGCGCAAGGTCCTGGTGGCGATTAGGCAACAAACCCGCGGCGTCGAAGGTGTTGCGTAGACAAAGGAAAGCTCCGGCAATTTTTTGGACGAGCTGTCGTTCGATGATGCCACCCTACCTGGTAATTAACGGCCGCCAGGCATCCCTGCCCCACGTGTCGCATCGCCCGCAGCTCACCCCACCATCTTTCAACTTCCATCCAAACCGCCAAAGCTCTTCGAACACCAACATCGTCACATTCCCTCAGCCTGTTCTTACGAAAGATAAAAGAAAGCCGTGTCTACCTGAGCACCCAGAGCTTAAAACAACGCAGCCATGTCCGCCGATACGCGCCCCATCGACCCAGCGCGCTTCGCTTCCGCCTTGAAAGAGCTATCCCTCCCAATGCTACACCTCAAAGTCCTCGAAATCCGCAATTCTATCGCCCACCTCCAATACTCCAACGACCAACTTCGTCCCTTCGCCGAAGGCTCCGCCGTCGCAACAACATCCTCCTCAGATCCTACCTTCACCAGCTCCGCTGCCGAAGCAACAGCGCCCGACCAAGATTGCGTCGATGCCATACAAGAGAACCTCGCGGTCATAGATCGCATGGCTGAGCGCATAGCACTTGTCCGCGCAGAAGTTGAGGAGCGAGGGATCAGCTGGACCGAGTTTCAAAGCGCAGAGGAGGTCAAGGCATCACAGGAGACCGTCACAGTTGACGAGTCTACAAATGACGAACCGCAACCAGACACAAACGGCAACACAAGGCCATCACCTTGGACAGATGGGACGTTCCAGACAGGCGTGATCCGCAATGGAGAGATTCACATGGACGCTGAGCCAGGACAACGCCAGCAACAGTCAGGCTCGAGCGTGCCGAGGGTTGATGGCGCAGGGGCGCAAACCCAAGGGCAAGGGCAAGCCGGTGGTAGCATATCAGACGATGAGCTGAGGAGGGCAATGGAGGAGCGCATGCGCAATCTGGGTGCTGATGATGACGAGAACGATGGGGGTATGCACCTGTAAGAAGCAACACAGGGGATATTTGGCATATGGACAACCGGCGTTCAGGGAAAGATACCGAATTAGGAGATTCATAGTCACATAAAATGTAGTCCATCGTGATTGTTCAGTATCAAATTTGGCCATTGTCTTGTGTCAGAAGCTTGCGCTACTCAATCTACAAGCCGCTGAGGCTACATAGAACAGAAAAGACTTCAAGGCAAGAAAAGTAATGGTCCAGCAGAACCGCAAATGGAAGGCGAGGAGCTCAGCTCCGACTTTTGGTGTACAGTCATTGAACGCCATCAAAACAAGGAAAAGTGAAGCAGTATGTGCAGTAGAAGTTGAAAAGAAGGAGAGTAGAAAGGTGGGAAAGAATGAAACACCTGACCAATGCAAGAAACACCCATGCTGAAGCAATACTCCGTTTCAATGCCGCCCGCTCCATGCAAATTGTTTAAAAAGGTAGTCCGCGATTCCAAAAGCATAGACACAGCGGGTGCGGTCCTCTGGTCATTGGCAATTTGGTGGTTGATATATCGGTTGTGAAGAGGCGCACAACTCAGTCCGTGTCGTCTCCGACAGGCGAGGCTGCGCCTGATAATGATCTCATCTTAGTAGATCTTTGTCTGCGCGACTTCTTCGATGATTGCCGACTGCTCGCAAATGAGCCGCTGCTCTGTATCGTCTCCAACTTCGGTCTTTGCGAAAGTCTGTTTGGCATAGTGGTCGCCGAGTTCTGAGGCCTGAGTAACATCATATCGTTCTCATTGTCATCGTTGTCCGATAAGCCAGGTGGTGCGGCATTTGGTCGAAGTCTTGACCGTCGGTTCCACTCTGCGACACTTTCCAAAGACTCTTCTGACCCATCAAGTGAGAAGCTGCGGCTTCGGGGAAAGCTCAAAGATCGGTTGCTGCGGGTGACGAATAGCGAATCGATGAGTTCGTCCTCGGTCGGATTGGTCTCCTTTCTCATCCGCTCCTTGACAATCTTCTCGTGCATCAGTCTCCCTAGCTGTGCCTCCTCGCCAACCAAGGTGCGTCCGCTAGATTTGCTTCCCGAGCTGACAGCACGGTTGACTGGAACCTTGCCCTCCATAATCTTGGCTGGTGGCGGGGGCTGCAGCATCCATCGATGAGCGTCCTTAACAGGTGCCTTATTGCTTACGACGGGCGGATGGTAGTCATTGACTGGAGGATTCTTGGGTGAAAAGTAGAAATCCCTCCGTGCTTGGTCGGACACTTCGGCCATTTCCTTCTCGATCCCGAGCGTTGCGTCGAACAAACGGCCGGCTGAGTCCTTGGCTTTGGAGAAAGCATCCATGATCTTATGTCCAGACCACTGCCCCCAGAGCTCCTCATCTTCTCTTTGATAACCGTGCCTCTTGTTCCAGTCATCGTCCGGCTTTCCGTTCTCTTCTCCATCGCCCGTGATAGAAACCATATCGCCAACATGTACGCTGCTCTCCTGCGCACGAGGACTATGGCCAGTCAATTCATGTTGGGTGCTCGTATCCGTACATGAGCTCGTCAAGCCTCGTTGGCTCGAATTCTTGCTCGCAGACTTCTTTGGTAGACTTGGGCCCAGATCGATCTCTTCTTGCCAGTGAGGGTTGGTCCGGAACGGCGGGGGATGGCGATATAAATCAGGTCGCTCCGCCTCGAGGCGCTCCTTTTCAATCCTCTCCTTCTTAGCCTTGTCGCGGGCTTTTTGGCGATGGCGAACCTTTGCGCAAGGTGTACATGCGACAAAGTAGAAGACAGCTGATCGGAAGGCGATTGGTAATGACATGGTTGTGGTAGTTGTGCTGCTTGTGCAAGGCGATGCAGTCGTTCGATATAAGTAGTCCAGTACTGCGAGGCAGCAGTGAATCAAGGAATCGAGTCCGTTGATGCAAGCGACCGGGGAAGTCGACAAAGGGGATTTGTTTAGTAGACTGGACCCTGCATCGACAGCGACAGTGCGTGGTGGCCTGCAACACTCATCAATTGCTCATCGAGAACAGGGCCCTTGCTGCTTGTTGTTGCAGAGTAGAAGACGCACGCATCGGAGTCTGTGGTGGCTGTCGTCTGTAGGTACGCTGGTGAGTGGGTGGGTAGATGGTGTGTGGCGCTTGCGTCGTCATGCACGGAATGGTGCCGTCCGCCGGGGTCAATTTGGTTGAAGATGAAACGGCAATCGGAGTGGCGAAGTGGAAAGGCAAAACGAAGAACACAGTCGGGGCAGAATATCAAACGTCAGATCCGGGAGAGGTAAAGACGTGAAATAAGAAACCTGATCTGAGTGTCCGCGCGGGATTTCGTCGGCCAAGAAGAGGGGGCGGCCTGGAAGTGCTGAAAGCGTGTCTTGTCGTCGCGCCGGAATGTGTCTGTTCGCTTGAGGGTGGTGGAGGACACCGGGTAGATTGGTACTCGGATTATGGGGTGCGTCGGTCAAAGAAAGGGGGTGGAGACGAAGGAATGCAGGATCGAGTCGCTATCTTCGAAGGGATAGCTCGTCGCAATTGAAGGCCTTCACGATGGTTCAAGGAGGAGAAGTGGTATGGAGAGGGGTCAGTGCAAAGGGTAGTTGATGAACACAGGGAAGAAGCGATGCAAATAAGGAAGGACACAAACAGGGGGGGCACAGATGGAGGAAAAAGAAGGGACTCGACTGTCAACGGATGACGCTCTAGAGGCTACCGTGGTGGTGAGGAAATGGGGGAGAGGGGAGAAGCCTAATTGGAATGGGGGTGTAGCCTGCGGTTCCAAGTTGGTGGTGACTGAGGGACCGCAATGCAAGTGTGCATTTGTTTCCGTTTCGAACGGGTGCTCGGCTGCCAAGGGATCCTCTAGGCCACCAACCAGAGGCCACAGCGGGCGCAGACGAGGCCAACGGGGCTTCTCGTTGGGTTGCAATGGGGGCGATTGACCCCTGCAGGCTATCGTCTGCAGCAGTCCATTAGTGCAGCTTTAGCGCGTGGCCACCTGCTCTTCTCGGCGCCAGGCTTCTCTCTTTCTGGCTTGAGCCTTTGTTCAGTCCAACCAACCCACGGGAAAAGGCTTGGGCCTCGACCTCACCTCGACAAACCATAAAAGTCTCAATGCCCAGCACCTTGCGAGGAAACTCAAATGACAAGGGCGGGGAAACCTAAGTAAGAGAGTTCTCGATTAACTCACTCGAAAGACTAAGCTTCGGCAAATCCGATCAACCTAATCCTTCTCAGCCGACATGCTTTACGACTTCCAGTGCTGTTCAGGTCAATGCCAGTCCCAGTTCCTAATAATGGCATAGCTTCAAAGAGAGAAACTGATACTGGCCGCCTGCGACATCAATGCCGCTCAATAACGTACGATTCTGCTGACGATGAGCTACCCCTCCCAGCTCTGGATCTATCTACGATGCATGAGACAGCTGTACCGAGCATTGAAACATTTTGGACGGATCAGCATGCTGAACGTTTCGGACTGAGCTATATTAGTAAACAGCTCACCTTTACCTGAGATCGGGATCGCTAGCTTCATCACCAAGGTCTCGCTATACGCGCCTACGCTGCGTTGGGGACAAGTCCTCCGAACACTGTTGTCCCAACTGAAGCATTGGCTTCTAATGAACTCCTAGCTTCTTTTGGTTCGTGTTCCCAAATCCGTGCCCCTTCCCCAGCCGCAAGCCAGCGCCCAAAGTTGGTCAAACCGCCCGTGTTACCACTATTTGTAGATCAACGAGGGCACGGACTCGACCCTGATCGACCGCTTCCCCTTCATTTCACGATCTAACGGCTACAATCCACCGGACAAGCAGAGCCTGTTACAAATGTCGCATGATCACGGCCGAAAATAGGTTGTCCGTAACAAGGGCTTCAACCTCTGAGCGGGCGATACGGACGAATGCCTCATCTCAAATGCAGTAGATTTCTGTTTTCATTCCAACTTTTGCACCTACATACATACAGGTGATCGACTCAAATCAGAAGGCGTTCGTCGAAAACTGCCTCAGCAATGTGCTTCCATGCACAGACGGCGTCGTGTTCTCGAGTCCTCGTTTGCTTCCTCCATTGCGACGTCCCCCTTTCACCGCTTGTCCTTCGACCATCCTCAAACGTATGGTCAATCTGAATGTTCTTTGAGGAAGGCAAGATTTCAATGTTGGCGCCCTTGCCAATTCGCACGCCCTCTCCGGCGTCTCAGTCTGGACCTCATCCCACCATCAACGCTCCAATACTGCTTCGGGGTTGAAACCGCCCGGCTCGACATATACATTGAGAAAGAAATATAAAGGGTCAGAAAGACATGAGCGAAGAAGGTAGTAAAAGTGATATGCATTGCGGAACATCTCCCTTTGCTTCGAGCAAAAGAGGCAGATGACGCATCGAAGGTCCAAACTCCCAGTCCTTCAGTCGCGTCCATGTGCATGCGCGCGCCGAATGCTCCTCTGAACGGTCGCAAAGTCACGCCCGATTTGTGAAAAGCAATTGCACCGATCCAATGTGCACAAGGAAACAGAGTTACATAGGAAAGTGAAGCCGGTTTTCTGTGTCAGGCGCTGTGGAGAAGCGGGTTCCGCAGATCTCGAAAAGGCGGCAAAGCTCAGCTTGGCGGATCATGCAGCAACGGGCGACACTTCACGGCTCTTGTGAGTCGCAAGCTCAAACGTCCCACTCCTCCTCGGCCTCCTCGGCCGGGTCGTCCTTGGACAAGGCAGAGAATGATCCAAAGTTCTTGGAAGTGCCAGAAACGGTCTTGGGCGCGGGGGCCGGTCGTGCTGGCTGGGCAGCGGGCTTCTGGTTCTCCTTTTGGACTGGAGCTTGCGTCTGCTCGTCACCGGATGAGGTCGAGGAAACCTGCTTGTTCTTCTTCGCCTTGACAGACTTGCTCTGCACAGTGCTCCACTCATCGTCATTGTCCTTGAGCTTCTCGATCTGCTCCTCCTCAGAGGGAAGCTGGGCGATCCAGTTCGCGTCGGCCTTGGTCTTCTCGGCCGGCTTAGCACCAGCTGGCTTCTCGAATGTGTCGAGAGGCTGGTGAAGGCCGTTGGTGTCGGCAGCCTTGCTACCCTCGCTTGCCGGGGCTCCCTCAGACCAGGCAGACTTGTTGCCGTTGGCGGCCATGAATTGGGAACCATCCTTGGCAGCGCGGCCCTCTGCGATGCGCGCAGTCCTGCGCTGGCGCTCCTCGAGCACCTTGCGCTCCTTCTCGGATTGCTCGCGGGCCTCCTTAGCGGCCTCGGCCTTCTTGCGGTTCTGACGCTGCTTCTTCGTCTCCACGACCTCAGGCGCCTTGGCCGCCTTGGGCTTGGCCTTGGGCTTCTCGATAGGCTCAGTCAGACGAAGCACAGAGGGGCCCTTGGAAGCAGGCTCGAGCATGTCTGCCACGCCACTGGGATCAGCAGGCGCAGCCTCGACAGGCTCAACGGCGGATTGAACGGGAGAGGACTCCTCGTCAGCATCAGCTCCAGCGGTCGATGAGGGAGGTGATTGCGCCTTGGCGATGACAGGCTCGTTGACCTTGCCAACGCGAGACTGCTTCACGGTCTTCTCACGCTGCTTGCCACTCTCAGTCTTGGTCGCGAACTTCGTGCCTTCCTGTGCTTTGGCAAACTGGAGTGCGAATTCGCGGTTGCTATCGGCTTCGTCCTTTTCGGGCTTCTTGGCCTTGCTTGCATAGGACGCGGCCTCAGCGGGTGCCGGAGCAGGTGTCGGTGCCTTTTGAGCCTTGGCCGTCTCAGAAGTGAAGCTTTGGAGACGCTGCTTCTTCTTCCTGTCCTCTTTGCGGGGCTCGGGCTGTGTCGTGCGAGTTGCCTTGCTCTCGACCGCAGTCGTGCGCTTCTTGTTGTCAGTCGTCTTGACGTGGTAGAAAACATAGGCTACAGCAGCCAGGGCAGCATAGCCACCAATGGTGTAGACGTAGTTCATGGTCGTTGCGTCGGCCATTGTGTTTGATGTTCGAAAGTTGGCCCAAAGTTGTGGTTGAGAGCTGGAACTTGAGTTTGTGAGGCCAGGCTGTCCCTTGCCCGGTATGGGGTTCGGAGGTGGAGGACGGGCAGGAAATTGACAATTGAGGATGTAGAGTTTGTGCTGCAGAAGACGATGCGAAGAATCGGGAAGTACTGAGGGGAAGGAAGATCGCGGGGTGGAGGCGGAAGAGATGGAATGTGACGAGAGAAAGGAAACTTAGAGAAACGTGAAGCTTGTGGTGGTGAGACTCGGAGCTGGCAGCACAAAGTTGACGGGAGGCGGCCAGCTGCACTGCACACGCACGCACAAGCCCGCACAGCCGAACAGCTGCATGCCGTAATGGTAAGGTGGCTTCATCCCAGCGCTCCTGAACCGCCTGTGCACAACTTGGGTCTAGTGGGTCGTCCCCCTGAAACTGGGGTTCGGCAGACCTCGATCCTTAGTCAGCATCAGCCGAGCTACCCTAGAATTTTCACCCATTTGTCTCTCTTCGAGGCACGTCTTCTGGCATCCAACTGCCCTTTGCATCAGTTTATATAACGAGTATATGACGAATATCTGGAAGCGAAGCGGAATGGCATGCATGTGACTTTCGGTTTTTTTGCGGACAGCCATGTATGTCCTACATTTCATACAAAGCAACTCCAGCAATTTGATGTCGTTGGGGCATGATCACTGAGGCTTGCGTTTTTCAGGTGCTAAATTTGATCAAACTGACATCTCTGTAGCAATATAGGATGTATGTATTCGATCGACTTACCGGTGGTCGTCTTCAAGATCGTGTCATCAGACATAATTCCCAGCCGTAGAAGGGAAATCCAATACTTCTTCAGGCGACAGATTCCTGTCAGAGACTTTGAGGCCCATTGTTGTGAGAGCGGCCAAATAACGCATCTGAATACTTCATTGCCAATGCAGATGAATCAGAGTATGCCGTCCAGGCGCAAATCGCTAATTCGATACCCCAGATTGTCTATCAGAGTACCTTATCCCCGCCATCCTACTCCGAGTCGACGATACCTTAGCCACGCCTCAAAATTGCCCCTCTCGGCCGTGTCCGGCCGCCACACACCAAAACAGGAAGCCAGACAAATCACAATGGTAGCAAACGCAACTAGCATACGGTTTGAGACGAGGAAGCATTTACTTTTTGACCTGCGAAGTATGTAGAAACACTAAATCCCAAGCTTTGCGCGCCCTACGGCTTACTACTCGCATGTGCTGTTCCCCACCAACCCACACTCATTATCGGAGTTGTGAGGGGCACACTTGGACTTCGCTGATTATTGGGGTCATAGTCTGAACTTCTTCTTGTTTATATTGGCGCCTGACCTATATATTTCATCCTACAACAACAAACTCCTGTCATTATACCTATTTCTTGGGAATTTCGTCTTTCTGTGTTCGGCCTTGTATCATCCAACTATCCGGGATCTGTACAATCTTGTTCAAGATGGCTCCTCACAAGATCATCATCGATACCGATCCGGGTGAGTCCTCACTACGACGAGCTTTCTTTGGTCGTTGAAACATTGCTGACAGTTCAACCAGGGGTGGACGATATGGTCGGCCTCCTCCTTTCACTCAGCGCCTCTCCCGAGGAGCTCGATATTCTTCTTATCTCTGTGACCTACGGCAATGTCCCTCTGAAGAAGTATGCTCTCCCCCTTGACTTCAAACAACTTCAATATACTGACTCATAGCAGTACACTCAAGAACACTGTCGCACTGTTCCATGTTCTAGAGAAGGAGCTTGAATGGAGAAAGTCTGTTGGCCGTGATGAGGGCTACGGAGCTATGCGCAAGAGCAAGCCCATCGTCGCAGTAGGCCCTGTGCACCCTCTGGAGGAGGAGGAGCTGATGCTCGATTATTTCCGTGCGTGTTACACATCCTGCGAAGTCACTTGGAGAATTGACGTACTGACTTTAATGATCAGACGGTGTTGATGGCCTTCACAATGTCTATGAAGCTCATCCTCATCTCACACCTGCCGAGACCTGGAAGACCCTTTTCCACGACGAGACTGCCGCCGACGCCACTTCTCCATTCTTCACTCCGTCTAAGACTCCTGGTCACAAGGAGATCCTCCGCATTCTGCGCGAGGAGCCCGCCGACACCGTCAGCATCCTCGTCTGGGGACCACTGACGAACATCGCTATCGCTGCTGCAGAGGACCCCGAGACCCTTCTCAAGGTCAAGGAGGTCGTTGTCATGGGTGGCGCCGTCCACCACGAGGGCAACGTCACTCCTGTTGCCGAGTTCAACTGCTACGCTGATCCCGTAGCTGCCGCTCGCGTTTACGCCCTTACATCAAAAGACCCCAAATCTACCATGCCTCCCATGCCGCACAAGATCCCCGATGGCATGCACGTCCTTCCTCCCTACCCCGAGAAGTTGAGCCGCACGCTCAAGCTGACCCTGTGCCCGCTCGACATCACCACACCACACCAGTTTACTCGCGTGGAGTACAACGAGCGTATCAAGCCCTATCTGGATGCTGGCAGTCCTCTGGCTACCTGGACTGCGCATTTCATGGATGGCTGCTTGCGAAAGTGCGAGGACATGGAAGGCGAGGGTGCCGGTCTCTGCCTGCACGACCCCTTCACTGTGTGGTACATGCTTCTCCATGACGACCCCGCCTGGAAGACACCTAGTCAGCTCGAGGATATCCGTGTAGAGACTGCAGGTCACTGGACCAAGGGCATGCACGTTGTGGACATGCGTGGCAAGAAGGACGATTCGGGTGAAGTCGTGACTGCTTCAGCGCCTGCAAAGCCAGAGCCACAAGCCGAGGAGGAGGAGCTGACACTCGAAGGTGACCACGTCGACCACCAGAGCTGGCGAAACCCACGGGGTGGCAACCGCATCAAGCGCATCATCTCGTCTCCTGGCTTCGATGTCTTCAAGGATTTCTGGATGCAGCGCGTCTATGGCTGAGCTCTGACGTCAGCCTCATATAATGTAGCTAGGATGTCCCTGTTGAAATCAAGATGAAAGAGATCGAAAGCGTACCATTTCAGTGTGTTATCGTATGCATCGCCAAAATCTCCTAACAAGTGAGTGGCCAGGCCCCGGTTGGCTTCGCCCTGGTCCGTAAAACAATATGCCCAGCCTTAAAACGCCCTGGAGTCGACCGAAAAGACTCCAAATTTGATGTCCATACCCTGCGCATGATTCTTCTCTCTGGTATCGCTCGCACCAAAACGCATTCTGCCCTCAGCAGCAGCCTCAGCTCGCAGATGGCAAGGTATTCTCCCGATCCCCGAGGCAACAGCACGCTACGTATGCTTGATGCCGCCAATTGCTGCACCCTTGACTTGTGTCCAATCTATGCTTTCGTCCAGTTTCTCATCCACGAGGCCGACCGAGCAGACATTGTCGCCGCGAACGAGGTAGAGTCCGAGCCGCACTTCGCTGGATTGTTCGTCGTCGTCGGTCGTTCGGATCAGGCGCTCCACGGCGTCATTGAGGACCTAAGCACGCGTCAGTTACGTCCGCGGTCCGTCAATCAGCTCGATCGTCTGCTACGTACAAGGTTTGTGCTGTTGTCTGCCGCAGCGAGTGTGCCGACAAGGATCCGAGAGTCGGCGGTCACGATGAGGACCTTCTCTGTGCGAGGACGACATGTCAGCGGCAGCAACGACACGTTGTGAACGTTTGCACTTACTGTTGAGGTATCCTCCCAGTGTTGCCATGATCACTGACGGTCGTTGGCGTCGGCTTGTGGTGGTCACGATACAAAGCTGGAGGGGTCGGGTTTTGGAGGTCGAAGTCAAGCTGAGCTCTGGGAGCTAGGTGGGGATTTCGGACCCCTCCTCAGTCATTCATTCGAAGCAGTAGTTTTTGGAATGTTCTGCGAGTTGAGAATTCAGGTCGCCTACGGCCTTGCCTTATGGCATCCAATAATCCGTCATGGTCACGAAATTAGTGCAGTCACTTGGCGTCTGAGCCAGATGAGCTATAAATTTACGTCTATTTGGTGACTTCAAGCTGTGATGAACCGCCGATGGTGATGACAACAGACCGGTTCTCACGCTTCAGCACAGTTTTCTACCACAGAATTCCAACATAGCCCACCGCCGTGACAGTCTAGGCTACGTGATCAACAACGAAACCGTGCATCCATCCACACGACTTCTGCCGAAGTCTGCACAGAAACATCGAACATCATGACGCCGTCCGCAACGAGTTGTGGCCACACCATCACGACATGGTGCACGTTCAACTACCAAACTCTTCTTCACTCCACGGGACCAGCCCGCAAAAGCAATGAAAAGGGTTCGCGTCGCCTGGAGGCAGTGTAATACCAGGGACACTGTGGGCGGGATCATGCGCAAGCACAGCGGAAACCCACCCGGGGCAACCAAAAATAGGAATAATCAAGATCGGTCTCCTTAGAGACCTTTCAGAGATTAAACTGAAAAGAACAGATACTACACTTGATCTAAGCCAAAAGGCAAAGAGAGCTAAGGAGGGAAAGGAAAGAAAAAACTAAGATTGGGAGGAGGGAGGCCGGAGTTTTATAGCTCGAGAGAGGTCCTGGGCGGTGAGGGGATGATTGGAACCGCGGCAGAAAAGAAAATTGTTGGAGGCCGTCGCATCCACTTTGGTGCCTGCCAGCGACGGCCTCCGACCCACTACTGACCTGTCGTGACACTCGGTGAGCAGACCGACGCAACGAAAGGCAGGTGATTCACGGCATCGCAATCACTCTTTCCGTTGAATGACGCACATAATGTCTGCATTGAGTCACTGATTGTGCAGCCTCACGAAATGATGAATTTTGATTCGATGATCTACGCATTGTTGCCTATTCTCCTTGCCTTGTAAATCAGTAAAGGGTATCGTCTGCGGCTGGTGACTCGCTGCTCAACAAACCTGCCCACCAGCCCACCTGTACCCGACCGCTGATTTGCAATTTTTGCTCCGAACGCCGATTGTGATGTCCCTCCCTCTGCAATTCCTGCCAGGTCATGTGTTTGACCCGGAAGATGAATCGAATGCTGCATCGACATCTTCATCCCGCTGGTCCGAGTAGAGCGTCGTCAAGGTCATGGAGATCGCTTGCTGGGCGCCTGGGTAATCGTAGCGTACAAAAATGCTGGTCCTACATTCGACATGTCGTATCTCGTTGAGTCTGAGTGCCCGCTGCCAGAGCTCTACTCCTCCATCAGCTCGCCCTCTTCACCCTCGGACATGCGCTGCCTCTTGTCTGACCGGTCGCCATTGTCCGCCTCGTGTTCCCGCTTGGCTGGAGTGACATCTGCATTGCCATTAGTCCTTCCAGGACTGACATCCATCGGTGTCGCTGCACCTGGGGTATCAGTCTGACTCTGTGAAGTCTCCCCTCGGCGCCTCGTAACGTCCAGTGTGTAGGCAGGTGACGGTAGCGATGGGTTCTGCTTCTTCAGAGGATTCTCTGTATAGAACTCCCGCATGAGCTCAATGGCCTTCGCGCAGCGGCCCTCGTCGCCCTTAAGGTAGACCCACCAGGGGTCACCACGAACATCGTCGATTTGTTGATTCGTGTGAACGCTCGCGAAGTAAATCGCACTAATGGCCACGTCTCGAGACTCAATAAGAAGCGGGATGGCCGTTAGGCAAGCATCATTACAGAATGCCCATGCTGACTGTCTGAGATGCTTGTTGTGCACGATATCAAGCTGTCCCAGTAGCTCAAACAGGTGCCGGTACGGGTTGTCGATCATCAGGTCGAACGTCAATTGCTCAAGCATGAGTTCCTCGTATGTCAGGATCGTATCCCTCCAACGCCAGTACTCCTTATCTTGCTCGTCAATAACGAGTTTTGTGTTCTTCTGTGCGACCTTGGCGACAGCGATGATGATGTCTTTCGTCTTTCGGCAATTCTCCTCGACCTTGTTCGCAAGGAAGAGGGCTGTTGCGGAAATATTCTACAGGAGTCAGTTCGTGATTTGATCACCATGGAATGGCAGAAGAACTCACGTAGTGGTGGATGCCACCTTTTGACGGCTCCATGCTGTATCGCATATAGAACCTGTGAAAGAGCACGCCTGCCACCCACAATGTGATCTGGGGCAAGTCCAGCATGACTCCCGCCTGGTATATGAAGTTGACCCCCTTCGCACGGCGCAATCTCTCCTCTGAAGGCGGCACACCCTCAACGATAGAGGGCGTGCTCTGCACCTCTTCTGTCGTGAAGAACCATTGGCTAAGCCCCGGCAACGGCGAGCGATCGCGCGAAACCGCCCGCGACTGCTGTCCACTCCTTGTCGATGATCTCGGTGGTGATGTTCGTGAGCTGGCTTGAGGCGGCGTCGGTACCGTAGGAGGAAAGTCCCTTCTTCGTGGCGGAGATCGCGATGGTCGATCCGGCTTCGCAGCGCCTCCCGTCACAACTGGTGGTTGGTATCCCTCCCTCGCGGGACGATAGCTGTCGAGGCCGCTGGCCATCGTGATCTGCT
The DNA here is from genome assembly GCA_021347865.1 of Sarocladiaceae sp. CBMAI 1973. Lineage (NCBI taxonomy): Eukaryota > Fungi > Ascomycota > Sordariomycetes > Hypocreales > Sarocladiaceae > Sarocladiaceae sp. CBMAI 1973. The sequence goes on along the minus strand of WNLN01000060.1, from coordinate 5,647 downwards.
GTTACGTCGTGGCGACTCTGGTGAAGACGTTTTCGACAAAGGCGCCCATTGGGGAACGTTGCAAGAAAGTGGGATGAGTTTGGAGTATCGAGTTGGAGTTGAAGGTTGAGCCGCACCCTCAAAGGTTGGTTCTGGCGCCGATCGACGTTCCCTTATCTAATCGCCGGCGTAAACACTGGGTCCCATTGGCGCGACAGTCCATCTAAGTACCCTGCATTTCAAGCTTTCGCGTCAAACTTCATTGTCGCACTACTTCAAATTACTTTTGTTTGATAGTGAATGGGTATCTTTGTATTTGTTCTATTATTTACATTATAATGGCTCGCCATCATTCCTGCCCCAAAGTTTGACAGTGCGGTCATGGCCACCACTGACGATCCACTTCCCGTCTTTGCTGTAGTCAACACTGGCAACAGGTCCCGTGTGACCGCTCAAAGTTTGGACCAGGGACCAATCATCAGCGGAAAAGATTCGCACATTGCGATCGAAGCCACTGGAGACGAAGAAAGAACCCGACTTCTTGGGCAGTTGGTTGCCTTTCTCGTCTTGACCTGGTGCCATGCCGTCCAGAGGCTCGTCCATGCCCTTGAACCATCGCATATCGGAGACGGCACTTGTATGAGCGCCAATGCCGCCGGTACGCTGGACTTTTCGCACATCCCAGCACTTGATCCATCCGTCAGCGGAACCGGTCAGTACTCGATGGCCATCGGCACCCCAGTCGAGGGCGTGGATTGGCTTGATGTGGCCGTCAAGGTGACCGTCGAGGATCATAACTGTGCGCCCTGATCGCAGATCCCAAATTCTGCCTATACTGTCGAGACCAGCACTGGCTACGAGTGATCCGTCCAAGTTGAAGCTGATTGCGTAGACACCTCTCGAATGACCCTCCTGTAGAAGGACCTCGGTGCTCTTCTCAACATCCCACAGCCGCCATGACGTGTCGTCTGATGCCGAAGCTAAATATTGACCCGATGGGTGAAACTCTACTCGGCACACACGTTGAGAGTGTCCTGTCAGCGTTGACAGAGGCGTATCTTGGTTGAGTGACCAGAGATTGACGTTTCCCTCGGCACCGCCTGATGCCAAGTTGACCGAATCTGCTGAAACACCCTTCTCGGGCACTGTAGCTCCCGGGAACCACGATAAACCACTGATCTTGTTGGTGTGTCCACGGTATGTCATCCGGTCGTTTAGGTTCGGGATATCGACCAACTTGACTTGGCCTCCCCAGTTTCCGACCGCGATTGTCTCACCATTCGGTGATATCCTCGTCATGCTGATATGACGCTCTCCCACGGTCTGACTGCCCTGAAGCTCGAATTGTTGTAGCCTCTCCTTGAGTCCCTTTCGGAACTTGACTTGTGTTCGAAGGGGGATGCTCGACTCTGCCTTCTGATGAGCGAGCCTTCGTTTTGCCCGTGGTAGTGAGAATGCCGCGATGTTCTGACGGGCCTTGAGAAGCTCGTCGCCGCCTCTTGTGTAGAATTCTTCTTCTTGCTCGTCTGCCTCGTCGTCGTCTGCTGCGTCCTCCATCATGATGTCGCCGTTCTCCAAGCCTGCCATCTCCGCCTGAATGGTCATGAGCTCGCGCAAACGATCTCTCCGCTCTGCTCTGCCTTCGCCGAAGAATGTGATAGGCTCTCCCATTTCTCTCAGCCGGGCTTTTACTCTCGTATCGTCCGTTGGCACAGTCATGGTTGCCGCCAATCGTTTGCGGTTGAATTGACCCAGAATAGCTGAAGCCTTCTCGGTGCCGCCACCAACACCGTCCATCTGGATGTCGTAGTCATGGTCGTCGGGAACATCTTCGAGGGCGATGCCTGCGGGCTCAGTGTCCTCGACGTAAGCTTGTCTCGATGGGTGCATCATGCTGGGCGACTGCAGCAGGTCGACCCTGCAAAGCCGTGACGCGTTGGATAGCTCTCCGGCAAAAAGGAATGTGTGGACGCAAAGAAATTGTCTTGGTAGTGACGTGTAGATGTGGTGGAAATGCTGTATGCTTAAAGCTAGAGCTTACTCACATGCTTGCCCGTCGCGAACCTCGAAATTTCCCAGGCAGCTCTCCAGCTGATCGGCTTCCGGCGGCTCGTTTGCCCGAGCGAGTGCTGCAAATGGGCGTTACAGCCAGTGGAGCTTGCAGGATCAGCTAACGCGCCTTAATTTACAGTGGGCCTCGTTATAACAGAAGCAGAATCTAGAAGATTGATGGAATGGCAATTGTAGAAGCAAAATGCAAAACAATAAGAGAAGACATGGGTTATCAAGAGGCCAATCTGCATCTTGTCGCAAAAAATGGCCCAACGAGCTGACAGTATCATTCGGTGAGGCTTGACTTCGACCTGCGCTGCAACGGCAAGGGAGCCAGTCGCCGGATTTGCAATTACCCCAGGTTGATGGACACCCCGGCTTCAGGCCTGTTAGGGGAGTGTCAGATCGGTGCCCAGGGCGGGTATCGCTGGAACAAACTTGGAGGGGTGCCCAAAATTCCCTGTTCTGGCTTTTCTGCGTTGGGCTGCACCGATGAGATGATGCGCGTTGTATGCATTGCAGCAGCCGCAGCCACGTTGCGAATCTTAGGAATTTTATGGACAGCATTGTCCTCCTGAATAGTGAGACACATGCCTGAATGACCTGCTGAGTTCGTGTTCCCCCGAATGCCACAACTGAAGCTACCGAAGCCATGGCCCGATTCGTCGTCGCATCGCACAAAACACCTCAGTCCGGCCCAGCCCAAAGAAGCAGGCCGCCAGTGGGAAGTCCTCGTCCGGCGCACAAGGGCCCTTAAAATCAACTTAATTACGGCGTGTCATGCATGGTAAGCGACATGTGAATGGCTCCTCCCTCCTTCTCAGCTCGGATCAGCTCACTATTGCCCGCCTAAACAGAGATTTCCCCGTCCGTGCATTGACCTACCCGTCTCAGTGCCTTGCTTCACACTGCCTGCTTAAACACTTTTTCGTGAACAAAGACCCGCTACGCCCACCCCGGTTTTCGAGTCTCGCCTTCTCCCTTTGAATTCCTCCCTCTGTACACCTTCTGGTGATATTCACTGAACCTCCCAGCTGCGAAGTTTCTCCCTCCCAGAGTTTCCCATACATACGACACACACATACGATTATTACCTGCCAAATGCATACACCAAAGCCTTTCGACACCCGTGCCTGTTTCTATACCCACCAGATGCTTGCGTCGAGCCACCTGAAGATCCAGCATCACCACGAGTCCGAGTTGCGCGCGGATCCTTACCGTCGTCGCGGCTCGCCTTGAACGAGTCCGCTTGACGACACGTGAAAAAGCACATTTGCTTGGGCGGGAGAACCAGGCAGCATAAAGATATATAACAGAAAGAGCTGGCCTTCGCGCCTGTCACAATGATGAACACTCAGGCGCCAGCTGCGCTTACGGTCATCCGTGGCTTCCAGGCTACTCCGGTTACATCCGCCGACGAGGACTCGGATTGCACGAGCGGCATCGATACTCCACGCCTCAAGAGTGCGCACCGCGGTCGTACGCAACGCATCGACGATGTTATTAGTGCCAACTGCAGTCCGACTTTGCGACCTTCCGCCTCGCCATCCATGTCAGGCATCGCGAAGCTTCGCATGCAACTGGAACCCTTGAGCCTCGATGGAGTCTCGCGCTCGAGCTCAATGTCGCGCAACGGAAGCAACCAGGGTCGCAATGGGAAATACTTCAAGGGCATGGCGAACTCGCGTTCACACAGTTCTGATGGAGCGCGCAGCGACACTGGAAGCGATGGCTCAGAGAGCTACGAGGTCAACTTGGAGCATGATTTCGTGAGCGAGAGTGTTCGCGATCGCAACGGCTATTTGGACCAGTTCGAGGGTGGTTTGACTCCCAACCGAAAGATGACCACGGAGGATTTCGAGCCCCTGCGATGTCTCGGCAAAGGCACCTATGGTACCGTCCACTTGGTCAAGCAGCGACTTACGGGAAGACTATATGCGCAGAAGCAGTTCAAGAAGGCTTCGCTTGTCTTGCACAAGAAGCTCGTGGAGCAGACCAAGACGGAGCGTCAGATCCTGGAGTCGGTCAACCGCCACCCTTTTGTGGTCAAGCTGTTCTATGCTTTCCAGGATCAGGAGAAGCTGTATCTCATTCTTGAGTATGGGCAGGGTGGCGAGCTGTTCACCCACTTGAACACGGAGAAAATGTTCCCCGAACCCGTGGCGGCTTTCTACATGGCTGAGATGTTGCTCGCCATCTCGCATCTTCACAACGATCTCGGAGTTGTCTATCGCGATCTCAAGCCTGAGAATTGTCTGCTCGACTCTGACGGTCACCTTCTGTTGACCGACTTTGGCCTGTCCAAGGTTTCAGCCGAGGAAGAAGATGACAGCTGCAAGTCGATTCTGGGCACGGTCGAGTACATGGCTCCGGAGGTCATTCAGGGCAAGAAGTATGGCAAGGCTGTGGACTGGTGGTCTTTCGGTGCTCTGGGCTACGACCTCATGACGGGCAACCCTCCCTTCCGAGGACAGAACCACGCTAAGATCCAGGACAACATTGTAAAGCAGAAGCTTTCTCTGCCTTACTTCCTCGGACCTGATGCCAAGGACCTTCTGACACGCCTTCTCCGCAAGGACCCGAACAAGCGCCTGGGCTCCAACATGCCAAAGGACCTCGATGCCATCAAGCGCCACCGCTTCTTCCGCAAGATCGACTGGAAGAAGTTGGCTGCCCGAGAGGTTGAGCCGCCGATCCAGCCGATGATCACTGATCCGGAGTTGGCGGAGAACTTCTCTCCAGAGTTTACAGAGCTCTCCATTAGCCCCATCACGATGCGCGACGCGAGCTTCTTCAATGTCTCTAAGGACGATCCGTTTGGCGGCTTCAGCTTCGTGGCGCCACCGAGTCTGCTTGAGAGCAACGCGTTCCCGATGACTGCTGTGCCTTGAGTGCTCTTAATGTATCACTACGGACATTGTTTGGCGGCGTGGGGGGTTGTTGGTGATGAGCTTCCGGAGAAAGACGGGGGGAACATGCGTCGAGGCTGGAAGCAGCAAAGCAATAGATTGGGCAAAGCATACGAAAGGGCGCGCAAAAGAATTGGCATAGTTCCTTGCGTGATGAGGCTGGTTAGTCTCACACGGACATGGCACGAAGGAGCACTCTTCGGGGCAATGATTTCCTGAATCTTCTTGCAGTTTTCTGTTTGAGCGCGTTTTGGTCTTGGTGGGCGATTATCTGCTTGGTTTCATTTCAGATAGAGCAATTGCATTGCACTGTTTCGCGACTCCTCTGTTCGACTATGCCAGTGACCATGATTTCGTATGTCCCGCGGGCTTGGGGCTGTTCCCAGGTATTTCCGGGCTGGAAACAACATGTTGAGCAGTGGAAGACGGGACTCGATGCCCGGACACATAATTGGGATATCACGATCCCTCGTATTGTGGCTGTTCCGCGATCCCCCAACCGCCCTTTTCCGCTCACGAACTTTTCGTCTTGTTCCATTACGCCCAATACACGAATTGCCTGTTCAATCCCTCTCAGCACTTGGATCTTTTGTCAAGGCCCGTCCGTCTGGCAGGCACGTGCCCTGTGAAGCATGGTTCCAGGACCCATATTGTGATGAAATACCTTGATTAAGGTTCAAGGTCACGAATCATTTACCTTGCTTATT